>JAKCPI010017307.1:0-41452 GCA_023213315.1 Euborellia annulipes
AAATAATATTTTTCTTTCGCACTTTTTATTTCCAAAATGTGCCCTCGGGTCTTGGTATAGTTGGTAGCGTGCTGGCCCTTCTGTCAAGGGCGGATCCAGAGGTGTTTCTCGGGGGGGGGGTAATCTGGTGTGATGGTCGCACAGCACACTATTTTTTTTTTTTTAATTTCAGTAATTTAAAAGCGCATTCTGTACTTGTTTGCCAGAATATAAATACACATCAAATTTTTAAGTATTAATTTTAAAAATTTTACATTAAAAATAAATTTTTTTGCGAAAAAAGGTATTTTTTCGAATCTCGGGGGGGGGGAGTAATTACCCCCCTTTACCCCCCCTTGTATCCCCCCTTGCCTTCTGTACCAAGGTTCGCGGATTGGCATCCTGTCTCAGGAGTCAAAATTTAGTTCAATTTAATTTACCTAAAGGCTGCTACACATATAACTGCAAACTTGACAAGTATGCACGTGCAATCTTTTTGTACAAGCAAACTGTAGCCTCTGTAAGAGAATCTTGTTCAAGCATTTTAATTGTGCAAGCCGCTTGATGTTTGATTGAATTTTAATAATGCACAATCAAAACTCTCCGCCATTTTATAGACGTCTTGACTTGATATTTATTTAATATATATTAATTCATTTAAAATTTCAATTTAACTTAAATATTAATCTCTGTTTAAAGCAAGTGAGTATTTCTTATGAGTTATCTTCGAATAAATAAATAACCTTGCTAGTTTGACACTTTTAGGTTAATTTTCGTCACAAGCATGCTTGTCCAGAAGAGAATTTGTGTATGCTGGAACAAGAAGATGCTTGTCAAGCTTGTAGTTACGTGTGTTGCCACCTTAATAATAACGAAAGAAAATATTCAAAGAAGGTTTTTTTTTATTTTTTGAAAGTTAATTAAAACAGCCTATCCGCCTGCCTGCCCTATTGAAATATTAATTCCGGCGCACCCGATACAGATCATCAATCCCAGTTATCTTGATTGATTTAATTCATTCACTCATTCATTAAGATGACGAAGAAAAAAAACAAAACTAGACAGAAAGAGGATATCAATTTTTCTAAAATTTAATCCGTCTTTTTGCATAAAATTCCTTCCTTCTCCTTTCTCACCATCCATTCCACTGTTTCTTTTTGTAGTCGTCTTCCATTAGCCAAATGTTGCTCTCCATCTGCATTCCAATGCAAAAACATTCCATTCTTCTTTCTTTTAATTAGTTTATTTCTTTCTCTCTTTATCTAATCTCACCCAGGGATAAATTTTCTCACAACATAATCTAAATTTTTAAGAGATTTACGAAAAAAAAAAAAAAACAAATCTCGTAAAATACTATTAGCGTCTAAAATGAATCTCACGGAGAACTCAAGATTCGCCCTTCTTGTAAAAAAATTAATAAATAAAAACAAAAATTAATATTTTCCGCAAATTATGTTAAAAGAATAATCAATCACCACGCTTGTATTGTTGCGTCATCAATCTATTTCTACATCTCTCCAGATGAATAATTATTATCTTTTGTTATTTAATTTAATGAATATTAAATTATTTTAAATTTTATCTTTTAATTTAATAAATAAATGAAAGAAATTTATCTTGAAAAAAAAAAACACAAAAAAAAATTAAATTTGAGATCAAAGATGCCTGTTCAAAAGGGCTATTATATACATTCTACATCCCTTTGAAATGAATTCAAATCCATTTTAACCTCACATAAATATTCATTTAAATTATAAAATTTTAATTTGATTTATTAATTGAAATAATATATTATTATTTATTTTAAACAATTTTATTCAATTAAAAAAAAATAAAAATAAATAATAATAATAATGGAAATATGATAGCTATCAAATATTTTTCACAAAGAGCTTCCTGTTTTTTTGTTTTCTTTTTATATTTACATACCCATTGAACTTTAAACAATATATAAAACAAACTATGTATATAAATTATAATACAAATCATACAGGTACTGTAAATATCTTAAAATATAATTAAAATCTTTACTTGTCTGTCTCCCAGAACCTCCTTGCATAGACTATTATAATTTTTTCTTAGATACATATATAGTTTATGTAGAAATAAGCGACAATCAAGGATGAATCAAGAAAATTTTAATTTATAAACGATCCATACTCAATGGAAGTCAAATTATCAGATATTTCCTAATCTTTATATAGAAAATTTGAGAATTTCAATTGATTGATTTTTGTTATTTTTCGATAGGCGGAGACGTCATAGAAGAGGACCGTTGCTTGGACAAGAAGAAGACCAGAGCAGAATAGTTGGAGAAGAAGCGAAAGAGGAGGAGTCAAGAAGTGCATGTATATGTGTGTGTGTCGTGCATTTTGCTTAGGCGGGGCGGGGGGGGAAGAGGGAAGACGATCATGATGGGGTAGTGGGGGAGACCGCGACCAGAACAACCGGCGGATTCGATAAAAGGCCGCCGGGCTCCGCGCCGCCGCCATTCCGCCACTACACTACTTGGGGGTCGCCACCCCCCCATCCTCTTCGTGTTTGTTTTTCGACGATCCACATCGATAAATCAACACACAACGAATTTCATCGAGGGAACAGTGTGCACAACAATCGCCAACAATGTGAGTAAAATGCATTTATTCAAATTTAATAAACATTTGATGAATAGGCGTCCCTTAAAAGATGAAGGGATTTTATTTGATTTTCATCTTCACCTCCAATATAGGCCGATTTATTTGATTTCGAAAATTTAATATAAAAATTAAAAGGTGGGATAAAGAGAAAAAAAAACAGCTTCCTTTTTCTCTCTCATCACTTTAATTTATTGCAAATATTTCGCTCAATTTTTCTCAAATTTTTTTATAATATTGACAATCTCTCTCAATAAATTCATGTGAGTAAAGAATATATGAAAAAATTTTTAAAATTGTATAATAAAAAAAGAATAAATTTATTGTCTAAATTTCACAGATATGCACTGAAGATGGCACCTGTATAGGAGCCGAAATATTTGCAATAAATTAAATTGGTGAGAGAGAAAAAAAGGAAGATGTTTTTTTCCCCTTATCGTCCTAATCAACGATTCCCAGCTACTAAAAATTATAAGGTTGAGGATAAAATAGAGAGATTAACTAGTTGTTTCTTGATGGCTGGATATTATGATATCAGGATGCGTTACAAGGGCAGCCAAGGGGAAAAATAAAACAAAAATCTATTTTTTGTCGACGTTTCGACTGCTGATCGCACTCTTCATCAGGACAAAAATGATGTCAATTCGTCAGGTTATTTGACATCATTTTTGTCCTGATGAAGAGTGGAATCGGCACTCGAAACGTCGACAAAAAATGGATTTTTGTTTTATTTTTCGCCTTGGCTGCCCTTGTAACGCATCCTCATAGAGAGATTATTTTCGGGCCCAAAATTTGTTATTAATATTTTTACTAAACGTCACTCATCTTCAGGACATAGTTTAAAAAAAAAAAATTTATTTCTCTTCTTCATTTAAGGTTTTTTTTTTTAACCCTTTTTGGCTATGGAGGTCATTTAGGGGGTTATTTCTTTATTTACATAAGTATCGTTGGCTACCGGGGGTCGTCCTACACGCTGATTGCTCGGGGTCACCAATCCCGAGATTGGCATCACTTAACCGCAACGATTGTGGTGACTGTTGCTTTTCTCCGTCCCCCAACTTCATTTAAGTTTAAAAATTTTGTTTAAAATATAGATGAAGAGAAATACGATTTTTTAGCAACTTTGTCCTGAAGATGGGTGACGTTTAGGCCCCAAAATTGAAATATAAAATTATCCGCCGTACAATAAGTAGACTCATTGGCGTAGTCAGAAATTTTTGATGGGGGGGATCAATAAATTTTTTTCAAAAATTTAAGATTATTTTAAGGTATTTATAATTCATTTTGGTATGTGTTTTTAGCTAGAGTAAATTATTATATTTTACCTTCTCTTACCCTATGTGAAATATAATTTGTATTAAATATTTAGTCATGACTTGGGTCCCATGGGGGATGGGGGTTTGAACCCCAACCCCCCCCTGGCTACGCCTATCTATTTTATCTTTCTTATGCATCAATTGCTTCTTCTCTAGTTAAAGGATCATTCGCATCATGTTATTTGTAAATATTTATGTGATGGAGGGCTCGTTTCATTACAAGAACACAGATGAGGGAGTGTTTGTTTAGAAAGACACAATTCACCTGACTTTTATACCGGCTGAAATATTTATAAAATTAAATAGTATAAGGGCGATCTGTAAAATCTCCCAGAAACTTGCATTTATTTATCATCGAATACATATAATAATATTTATTTTCATCAGATAAATACTTTATAGTATATTTTGCTATACCTTTATTTGCTTTTTTCATTGAAATTCTTATTATTTTATATATAAACTAGCTGCTGGAAAATTTAATGATTTTGTTTGTTTAATGTTCTAATTTGTTCCTTTCTCCCCCATACTCTCCCCACGTACATATTCTTCTATCCCCCTCCCCCTCTTTCTCCAAACATAATTTGAAATGATACATCACTTGTCTTTGCTATTATATACAATTTATTTAAATAAAACACTTTGGTTGCTTGAGTGATTAGTTGCCTAACTTCCAGGCGTTTATCAAATATCCAAGTCTTCTGTATCTAATTTCATTAGGAAATTAAATTACAATTGTTTTAATAATATTATCGATAGTTCCGCCTTCATGTTTTGTTTAAAAACGCGTTTAGATGAATTTATAAAATTTGATTTGTATCTTTTAGAAAATTTTTTTCAAAAATTTGATTTGGCTGGCCAACTTTTTTTCAGTAGGCTTGCCAAATTTCAGAAATAATATTTCCTGCCACCCTTATATTATTTTGTTTTTGTTAACGACTCATCATATAATATTATTTTGGTGATATACCTGTAGGCTATGTAAAATAAAGTTAACGTTTCTAGCTCCGCAGGCCGCTACATGATTCCCTCCGCGCTATGTCGATCATTGATTTTATACTTGTATTTTATTGTTATGTTCTCTTATAAATGTATTATTGAGAGTTTTATTCGAGAAATATGCCGCCTTTGATATTTTATATTTGCAATTGCGAATATTTCTTACTCGGGGCTACAAATTCTAGGTTGAGAATTACTTGACCTTGGCGTTTGTTGATCTTCTTTTATAACAACTTACTAATACAAGGAGAGAATATTTATTATTTTTTTTAAATAATTGGTTTATTATTATAATAAGATCGTTTATTCCAACTAAATATTCAATACACACTTGATACGGTTGAATTTTTTACTTTCTCTTACCTACAGGGCCGTGCTTAGGGGGGGGGCGACCGGGGCCTTTGCCCAGGGCGCAAATTTTGAAGGGGCGCAAGTGCAGAAAAATTTTGGTTCCGCGGAAAAAATTAGCGTCTCTAAAAAAAAAGGTAAAACATTTTTCCGGACGGGAAACATTATTGTGACAATGTAAAAAATATATACAAAGGGCGCTAAAGGACTAACTTGCCCCGGGCGCTAAATAACCTAGGCACGGGCCCTGCTTACCTATATATGTAATGAATTTTTAGGCAGTAGGCTACACTTTACTTTATTTCCGATTTTTCAAATCCATTTTCCGGCTGAGAAAAAAAGTGCGAGCGTTTTTAATAATAATAAAAAAAAAAATAGTTCAGCATCTACTTTTATCAAGTGATGATCTCCCTTTTTTTTTACTTCTTTAAATTAATTTCAAACTAATTTCTATATATAATTGATTGGTTTCCCTGTCGGAAATAAAATTAATTTCTTCCTGGCATGAGAAAATAATAAAAGATCCTTCACTTGATTTAGTGGAAAATGTATTGACAATGCCAATATTTTAAACTACTACCGCCCTCCCCTCATACCCCGAAACAAATCAATTAATTAAAAATATTGGCATTGAAAATATATTTTCCACTAAATCAAGGGAGCGTGAAATTTTATTATTGTCGTTTGTCTTTTTAAATTTTGACTTGATGTTTTAAAAATCTCAATTTGTTTACGGTAAACAAATTTCTTTTATTTCCTTAAGGGGGTTCAGGAGCGACGTCTAAACGTACTTTAAAAAAAAACTAGACTATTATAAGGAATTTTTCAATGCGGTTTTGTTTTTAAATGAATTAAATTCATAAGAGATTATTGGGACATCGAACTATAATTTTTTTAATGACTTATTAAAAAATTATCGTAATTAATTTTTTTGTTATCAAGCAAATACAAAAAAACAATCTGTCCCAATAATCTTTAATTTTTTTAAATTTAAAAATGAATTTATTGTTATTATTAATCACATATTAATTAAGAAATTTTTAAAATAAGCTTAGATGATTTATTTAAAAATCAACTGTCAAATTAGTTCAGCATTCTTGCAATAGATGGCAGGCTAGTCTAACAGCCGATCCCCTTTTCTTTGGCCTATATTTATATATTTTTATGCTTTTATAAAAGATACATAATTTAAAATAACATTTATAAAGTATTTATTGTTAAAAGATGAATGAAAATCAACCAAATGCATTAAATATTATTAGCTACCATTCTAACATCTATTGGCAAATGTTTGAATTATTTTTGGGAACTTGATATTTGGGCAGACACAAAAAATCTGGTGTGACAAGTTCTTACCTTAATCGAAAGTTGTGTGCTGTGCGACTAGCCACACCAGACTTTTTTTGTCTGTGTTTATTATATCTAGTTTAATTTTAAGATATTACCATGAATAAGAAAAGTTAATTGGTTAATAAAAACAAGCCTTCTCTCTCGTTAAACATCATCCTTGGGACGATCTCTATATTTATATAATATTTTTTTAATTATTTCTAAATATGGTTAATAAAAAAAAAAAAGATTATATAACTCATGTCACTTGATACTAGAAATAATTGATAATCAAATTATGTATTATTATTCACTCAACGAATTATGTCCAGCTTTGGTGATTAGGGCCGTTGAATTTTAAAAGATATGATCTAGAGGGTGCTTACAAATTTGAAGTTCTTAAGGTGCGCGTCTCGAGGTGTTGATTTTGAGAGGTTTCAGCCACAATTTTGAAACTATCGACCTCAAATTTTTTTTTTAATTAAAGCTATTTAAAATATTCTTGGGCTCTTTTTTTTGATTTTCCAAAAAAAAAAAGTACATCTATATTAGTTCTTTTAGATTAATCACAAAGCTTATCTCCCCGCTCCCCGCCTAACTTAAATATAAAATTGCAATCTCCTAGCTCTTTTCCTTCTTTTGACCCCCCTAAGACGTACACACGAAGCTTATGAATGATTTTGTCAAAATTGCCCTTAAGGTGTGCTTCTCGAAAAGCCGTTAGAAGACGATTCAGTATCTCGAGTTACTCTAGGCTAGGCAAGAAGATGGCGTTAAAGGGTTTTTCCGTTTTTACTTTTTTTCCGCTCTCTAATTTTTTTTTTTTTTTTAAACATTCACACTTTTTTCGCATTCACACAGTCTTTTCGGCTACTTAGGCCATACAAGACTTTACGATGGCCGTTATAGAGATTAATATACATATTAGGGGTCCAGCCATTCTAATTTAAGGGTATCGAAATGGCTTAAATAAAATCATCGAACTCCCCGGGGTCCGAACTCGCGACTTTTGGTATACGAGGTTAGCTAACCCCTACACCAAGCCCGGGGGCCTTTCTCTAATTATAAGGTCTTTTTTATATAAAAAGGCACTTAAAAGGCATTATTTAAGAAATAATATAAAAAAATTTAAAACATTGATGTCTTATTTTTGGAAACAAAGATAAAACAATTACCTCCTTTGCACAAAGATGGCTGAACGAGGGCGGAGGGGGTGAAGCCCAACTGGGGCGCCGTTTTTCGTTCGACCTTTTTTTTTTTTTTGTATTCGAATCTCGTTCGATTTTTTTTTGTAATTTTTCTCCGGATTTGTGATATAAAATGAATTTATTGTGAAATTTCAAAAAAAAAAAGCCGAAATTGGCTTAAAATAGCCTATTTTAAGTTAAAATACTTAAAATAGGCACTAAAAAAGGCATTTATAGATGAAATAGGCACTAAAACCCTGTAATCGGCCAAAATAGGCATTATAGGCACTAACAAATGCCTCTTATTTTATTCAGAATTTCATGAAACGTATACATATCATATTGGCCTAAATTTTAAGCCATAAATTAAAAAAAGGCAAATAGGGCGAAATACGAGCCCTATTAATAATATTTGGAACAAAGATAGCTACACCTAATATGAGAGGAAATAAAATGTTACAGAAAACATTAAAATAATGATTTAATTTCATAAGTCAATTGATAAATTTTTTATAAAAATCTGGTCTGACTATCGCACAGCACACAACTTTCAATTACCGAAGGTAAGTGCTTGTCACACCAGATTTTTAATGAAATTAATATAGCTATAATCAAGTTATACCAAGGTTTTTTTTATTTTAATCAAAATGTCACGGTGTTAAATTTTAAGGAATTTGTGTTCTAATTAAAATATTTCTATTTTAGCGAGAGGATGGGCGAATAGATTGTCAACAATGCCTGGATGAGAGAATCTTGATTTTATTTGACCTTTGATAAATCATAAAGACAGACAGAAGGTCTCATTAATTAAGTCGGGGTGTTTTAGGTATGAGGAGTGAGTGAGTGAGTGAGTGGCTACAAGTCAGTCCTTCAAGGAGGATGAATCAACATAACGCCAATTATTCGCAGATTAATTGATCTAGATTATGCATTCGATGATTCATCTCAAAAAATCCTTTAATCTAATAGAGGATCTTAAAATCAAGAAGATCTCTTCTTCAATCATGAGGCCGTAATAAAAAAAGAATAATCTTGACGTGTATTTATAATAATTATGCCTGTGTGGGTCTTTTAGGGAAGTGAGACTTTAGATGGAAATGTAAAACGATCTGCGAAAACTTAAATTTTAAGTACCTTAGTATTTAAATCACATTGACATTAATAAACAGCTGTTTTTTACTTTCTCTTATCTATATGTATATGTTAATATATAGAGAGAGAAAATATAGGATTCATGTCAAAAAATCGATGTCAAGATTTTGATGGATATACACGTTTTGAGGTCCCCTGAATCCAAAAAAGTGGTCTCGGACTGCCTGGTATGCTCTTTGGTATACGAGGTTAGCACTCTAGCCAGTGGCGTATTCAGGGGGGGCCCAGGGGGGCCGGGCCCCCCCCCCCCCCCCAAAGCCTTCTCCAAAACAAAAAAATACCTAATGTTTTCCCTAATGATTTTTTTTTTTAAATAATAATTTTATTAACTCTCATAAATTCTAAAAACTAACAAAAAACTTATAAATAATTGAAAAAATCTCTAATATTTACGAATTTTGTATTAAAATTATTTTTTATTTCGAGAAAAAAAAAATTTTTTTTTTATTTGTTTTTTATTTATCTATCTAATCTAATTATATTAAACGAGCAATGTACGTTTGTTTGTTTATATGCATATCAGTTCTCGAAAACGGCTCTAACGATTTTTTTCAAATTTTAATTATATACTATGTGCGGTCCAAATATGCAAATTCACTAGGTCTCATGTTTGGGAAAATTCGGGTACTAGTACTTTACTGGTGTACTTTTTTAGTTTTTTCCAATTTTCTCGAAATTCTCTTTAAAGATTTCTTTCAAATTTTAAATATTTGCTATTTCCGGGATAGAAAACAAATTGCGCTACGTTTCATCTTCAGGAAACCTCGAGTACTAGTACTTTACTGGTGTACTTTATTAGCTTTTTCTAATTTTCGTTTTAAAGATTTTATAATATTCAAAGCCTAGTGGGCTTGCTTCCTGGTCAACCCCTCCCTCTCTTTACTCTGGACCCACAGATTTATGTCTCCACGAATATTAAAATTCAATTAATGTGCAATTTTGTAAATTTAATTTTTTATATCAATAATTACTAACAATGTATTTAATTTAATAATGTCAAAAGGCCAATTAGTAGAAATATACCTATTATTTAAATTATAATATTAAAATACTAATTTCTGATTATTATTAATTAATTTTATTGAAAATAATAATTTTTAATTGTCTCCAGGCTGACGCATTTCCTGGGCAACTCTCTTATATCTCATGATTAATGTATTCTTATGAGGCACTGTCTCCTCTAAGTATCCACCCAGTAATGTTGCTATTCCTCAAAGCTCTCCCTCGACTGTTACTTCTTATTTTGGTGTTTTTATTGATGTTTCCATTGAGGAGCAAGTTATTTATCTCGTTATATAATAATTTCTTTTAAATATTTTCTTATTTCTTCTATACAAATCAAATTGCGCCCCTCGAGTATTCGTACTTTACTGATGTACTTTTTTTTAGTTTTTTACAATTTTATCAATATAAAAAAAAGACCGAGCTCCGGCTCGGTCTCCCCGGAACTAATTATTATATTATCTAAAAAAAATTTCTCCACTTGAAGTTTCTTGGAGAAGGGGGGGGGGGGGTTAATAAAAATTTTGGGCCCCTCCAAGCAGAAATCCTGACTACGCTACTGACTCTAGCCCCTACACCAAGCCCCGAGGGCTAGAATTAAAGTTGTAAAACATTAAAAGTCGCTTTTTTTAAAAAAATCTGGTGTGACTGGCGCACAGCACACAACTTTCTCTTACCCTTCGGTAAGAGAAAGTTGCGCACTGTGCTGGTCACACCAGATTTTTTGTGTCGAGATATATTTAGTTTCCGATAGCACCTTAGTTTCAAACTTGCATTTTAAATGTTGACTGCTTCAAATAAACTATGGTTATTTTTCAAAATTTTAATCTCATATTTGGACATTTTATACACAATATAGAATCGTAAATAAATACAAAATTTCATAAGAATTGGAAAAAAAAATTTTAAATGCCTAAAAAGTTCCAAAGGGGACCCCCTTTTGAATCGAAATTAACATACAAATCCCTATAGGAAATTAACATTGTTTCTATGCGAAGATAAGGTGGAAAGGGAATTTAAAAAGAGTAGAGAGAGACGATAATGTTTGCAAGTGGGAGAGATATATATATATATGTTTTCTTTGAAACAATTAAAACAGAAATAAAAAAAAAAAAAATAAATGGGAATTTAAATAATAATTGATTTTTAATCTAATAAAAAGAAAAAGATTTAAATTCCGTTACCATGGCAACCATTTCTATCTTTCCTATGAAGAACAAGAGTAAAGTGGTCTTCAGAAGAGTTCAACGGCAAAATGAGAATATACATTTTAAAGAGCATCTAAAAAATAATTGATTTTTGAATTTTAAAAAAAATCCTTGGAGGGAATTTTGAGAAAATCGAAAAAAACTGAAAAAGTACATCAGTAAAGTACTAGTACTTTTTGGCCGATTTTGTTCAAAAGCTTATTTTGAGCGTGTGGGAAGGTACCTAAGTTAAATATAAAATTTCAATCCGGTAGCTCAATTCCTTCATGCTAAAAGAACAAGAGTAAAGTGGTCTCCAGAAGATTTCAACGGCAAAATGAGAATATACATTTTAAAGAGCATCTAAAAAATAATTGATTTTTGAATTTTAAAAAAAATCCTTGGAGGGAATTTTGAGAAAATCGAAAAAAACTGAAAAAGTACATCAGTAAAGTACTAGTACTTTTTGGCCGATTTTGTTCAAAAGCTTATTTTGAGCGTGTGGGAAGGTACCTAAGTTAAATATAAAATTTCAATCCGGTAGCTCAATTCCTTCATGCTAAAAATCTGTCCACACATACAGACACACGCACACACACACACACACATACATACACACACACACACAGACCAATTTGCGGGACCCACTTTTTTGGACTCAGGGGACCTCAAAACATGTATATCCATCAAAATCTCGACATCGAATTTTTGACATGATCGCAATACTTTCTCTCCTATATATTTCATATATAGGCTAAGAGAAAGTAAAAAAAGTCTCTGAGAGCCAAAAAAGAGCCAAAAAAGTCGCTAAAGTCTTTTATGAAAATCTCAAAAAATGTTTCTTTTTGTGAGATCAGTGGAGAAAATCTGGAAAAGTCTCAAAATTGACAAAAGTCTCAAAAGACTTTTTTTCCGCTCTCTACTTAAAATAAAGGAAAAATTCAATATCTATTGAGAAGTGTAGATTAATACTTTGTTGATCATTTATAGTTTGGAGGGAAAGTGGTGTAGGTTTTCCGTGAAACATTTATAAATAAAATTATTTAGGATATGTGAGGTTTTACTAAGTTGCAAATGATAGAAATATTGAATTTCTAACTCGATATATTTCGGGCTATTAACCCATCTTCAGGAGTACATGTGACTGAGTGAATAAAAGAATAGATGCTACCAAGCAGGCTTGGGTAGGAGTGGGGGGAGGAGTTGGGGAAATTTGTGAATGTTTGCTTGAGACTAGGGTTGTCTATGGAGGGGGTTGTCTAAAGATAAAGAAAATTAAAATTAAAAATAAACATTGAAAAATTTTTTTAACTAACATAAAATAGTCGACCGAAACGTCGCTGTGGGTTCTCAAATAAAGAAATTATCATAGCTGCTCGACCTTTTATTTTCTACTACATATTGATTCAGCTATTCGCCTCGCTAACATAAAAATTCAATTGTACCTTAATAACACTAGAACTAACATGATGATAAATATTTTAATTAGTGTTATTAAGGTACAATTGAATTTTATGTTAGTTAAAAATTTTTCAATGTTTATTTTTAATTTTAATTTTCTTTATCTTTAAAAAAAAAAAAAAAAAAAAATGTTTTTTAATGTAATGAGTTAAAGTGAATGCCATAGTGAAAGCCAGTCAAAGGCAGTTAACCCAGCAAATTAAAGTCCTTCCTAGAAGAGGCAACCCCCCTCCATAGGCAACCCTAGTCTCAAGCAAACATTCACAAATTTTCCCAACTCCTCCCCCACTCCTAACCAAGCCTGCTTGGTAGCATCTATTCTTTTATTCACTCAGTCACATGTACTCCTGAAGATGGGTTAATAGCCCGAAATATATCGAGTTAGAAATTCAATATTTCTTTCATTTACAACTTAGTGAAACCTCACATATATATACTAAATAATTTTATTTACTTGGTTGATCACTTTCCATTAAAAAATCTTTTATATTTTTTTAATACCACAAAGATATTTTTGTTATCCGGGGCCCAATTTTTTTTTGCGCCTAGGGCCTTATATTGTCTTAATCCGCCACTGATTATTAATATACATAAATATAGGTAAAAAAAAAAACCCGCCAACAATCTCAGTTAGATATGATGATAGAGTGAAAGACTTTTTATTTTATTTTCCTAAACAAGCAGCTAAGCGCGCGAACCATTCATTAATTCGAAGGTATGCCCCGTGAGGCCTTATGGGAATTTTATACGAATATTTAGAAGATGAGACGGAAGGTTGCTCAACCTACCTACCTAGAGGTGAGGTCCTTCTCTCTCTCTCTCTCTCACACACACACATATTTGTTGTTTGAAATTTCGCTCGAGTATACATACAGATCGATTAGCATCGCAAATCGATATTTAAACACAAATGGCTTTTTAACATGAATTTTATGATCGTATTGTATTCATCTGACGAGGTGTCAACCATTAACAGTACAATTAATTGTTATTCTTGACAACATCCTCTCTCACATAGCAAATAAATAAATGTTTAAAAATTAGTCAAAAAAAAAAAAAATAAATAAAATGTTAGTTAGTCCCCTGATGGGCTAAGGGCCGATACAATCGGCGCCACAAGTACTTGAGAGCTTGGGCAACCTAAATGCTTAGCCCGTCTTTAAAGTAGTTGATATTTAATATTAAAAATCTGGTGTGACGGTCGCACAGCACACAAATTTCTCTTACCTTTAGTTGGAGAAAGTACAGTTGACATATTTTGTTCACAGACACCAAAGGTGGATACAATGGGGGGGGTAAGGGGGGTTATCACACCCCTCCCAGATTTGAGAAAAATATTTTTTTTTTTTTGGGAAAAAAATTTTAATATAAAATTAATTGTTTTTCTTTCTTACCTATGTATATATGTAATATATATATAGAGAGAAATATTGGATTCATGTCAAAAATTCGATGTCGAGATTTTGATGGATCTTCACGTTTTGAGGTCCCCTGAATCCAAAAAAGTGGTTTTCGCGACATGGTCTGTCTGTGTGTGGGTGGGTGGGTGGGTGGGTGGGTGGGTGGGTGTGTGTCAAATTTTAAGCATGAAGGAATTGAGCTATGAGGCTGAAATTTTATATTTAAGTTAAACACCCCCGGGACCGAAAAATAAGCTTTAATCAAAATCGGCCAAAGGGTACTAGTACTTTACTGATGTACTTTTTCAGTTTTTTTCGATTTTCTCAAAATTCGTCAACGATTTTGATTAAAATTCAAAAATCAATTATTTTTAGATTCTTCAAATGTATATTCTCGTTTCCTCAAAATTGTTTGAAGACCATTTTCTTGCTATAGAAAAGATAGGAGAAATGTATGTCAAAATATAAATATTTTCATACTTATAAATTTTACATCTGAATTCAATTGTACCCTATGTCGGAAACTAAATAATTCGACACAAAATCTGGGGAAACATAAAATTCGATTAGAAGGTAAGAGAAAGTTGTGTGTGTGAATACACCAGATTTTTTTTAACACTCACTTTTTTTCTCATTCACACTCACATTTACACACACATACCAAGAGCGGGACCAGAGGTGTTTCTCGGGAGGGAGTGGGGTAATCTGGTGTGACTGGTCGCACAGCACACTCTTTTTTCTTAATTTCGGTAATTTAAAGGCGCATTCTGTACTTGTTTGCCAGAATATAAATACAAATCAAATTTTTAAGTATTAATTTTTGAAATTTTACATTGAAAATAATTTTTTTTTTTCAAATTTCGGGGGAGGGGGGTAATTACCCCCTTTACTCCCCCTTTGTATCCGCCTTTGACACATACACAGAGTCTTTTCGGCAACTTAGGCCATTTAAGACTTTAAACGATACTCGTATGTTTAATTATTATCTATTGTGGGTCCAGGCATTCTTATTTAAGCCATTTGATATCCAAAAGGCTTAAATAAAATCATTGGACTGCCTGGGGTCCGAACCCGCGACTTTTGGTATACGAGGTTAGCACGCTAACTCCTATATCAAGCCCGAGGGCTTAAAAATTAATACTAACAAATTTGATTTCTTTATATATTCTGGTAAACAAGTACAGAATGCACCTTTAAATTTCCGAAAATAAGAAAAAAATTATGTGCTGTGCGACCAGTCACACCAGAATACCCCCCCCCCCTTCCGAGAAAACTCCTCTGTCATCCGCCACTAACAGACACACAGACAGACCATGTTGCGAAAACCACTTTTTTTTATTCAGGGCACCTCAAAACGTGTATATCCATCAAAATCTCGACATAGAATTTTTGACATTTTCTTAGAAACACAGTACCTGTAAGAATAGTTTTTTTTTTTTTTTTTAATTACGAAAATTGAATTATGATCAATAAGGTGCTGGCTGAAATGTTTCGGTGGAAATAAAGTCCTTAAATATTTATATATAATACATTTTTGACATGAATCCAGAATCCAATGCTTTTCTCTCTATATATATTAACATATATAGAGGTAAGAGAAAGCAAAAAGTTTTCTATGATAGAAGAAAAAATCGACAGTCGACATATTCTACACTTTATCCACCGTATCAGCATCATCTCTCAAAGTCATTGATCTCGTCATAAATTCAGATACCAGAGATTTTGGCAACGAAAAGACAATGCAATGTCCTAATTCCCCCAAGTGGGTTTGTCCTAATCTAAATAAAATTTGCACTAGTATCTAATAACTGTTTGAGCCGCCTACGTGTAAGGAAGGCCCCTAACTGTTTGTGATCCATCCAAGAAATGGGACAAGGCCTTCAGGATCAAATGCAAATCACTCGCTTTTTTTTTTTTATATCCATCTTAAAAAAAATTTATTATTTTTTTTTTTTTTTTAACCCCCCCCCTTTCTCTCCCTCCCCCCCCCCCCCCCCCTCTCTCCTCCCCCCCCCCCCCCCCACATCACACATTACCTATAACCTTTATATTAAAAACACACATATAATCTAGCCACCCTCTCTTCTTATTTACCTTCTCTAATCCCCCAAATACAAAAAAAAAATCCACGCACGGCCCCGCGACCGCACCCAGCCGAGGTTGAAAACCAAACTCAACACCCAACCCCACACCCCAAACCCGGAACAAATTTATTAGATTAGTATAGAGCTGTCAAAATTAAATACAAATAACAGTGAATACTCTTTTAGAGTACGTAAAATTGTCTTTTATGACAGTCTTTAATCTTTATAAAGAACGGCTTGGACCACCTGACAGGCGATGTATCGAAACGTCAACACAAATTATCTTCTTCCAATTGGAATGTTTATTTAAATTTTATTTTTTTTATTACGGAAAATAGAATTTGTGTTTGAGTCTCTTTGAATTTAATTCTTGATTGTTTATTTATTCTTTTTCTTTAATTATTTTAAATATCAATTAAGATCTAATTGCCTAACTTTTAATTAACTAGCTAATCCCCGTCTAAGCTAGTTGACTTTCGAGTCTTTTCGCATCTAATTAAACTAATCATTTGATTACATATGAGCCTATTTAACTAGCTAAGACCCAAAGATCGTTATAATGCTTAATTAAGTGTGAAATTAGTAACACAAGCATTGTTAAGTAATTTTTTTTTTTTAGAAAATTTAAACAAACATTTTTAAATAAATGAGCTTTAATTTATTATTATAATTTTTAATATTTATTTTAATTAATTTTAATTATCATTTTAAATAATTTTTTTAATAAATAATATCTTTATTAAGTTGCTAACTTCACAAAACTTTGTTTATACCTCAAAAATATGTGAAAAGACTCATTTTTTTTTAATTTAAAGGTTAAGTGTTTGTTGTTTACATTATCGATAATTTGCTATCGGTCGGTTGGCTAAAATTGAAGAAACCGGCTCTTAGAAAGATAAAGATTTGAATATTGGATTAATATTAAAAAAAAAAAATTCAATTATGTAGCCTAATTTATTATTTTTTTATTCTTCAATAATTGAAAAAAGCGTAAAAGAGCTCTAATTCTGTTGATCGTTATTTAGATAAAAAGTGGTTTTAATATAATACCAATTTATGATCCCTAAATGGTCCAATTCGCGAAAATACCTAACAAGCTCTCTCAATTTATTTTTATATATATATATTCAAAAACGAAATAATGTATATGTGAAGATAATTAATGGTGTTTTGTAAGTTGACGTTTGAAGTAGTGCTTGGAGGGAACAGGTTGTGTTTCAAAGTTCACTCACCTGTCAAGAAGAAGAAGAAAAAAAAAGAAGAAGTTCTCATCTCTTTTGCACTCTTGAATCCGTCGTCATCAAGAAAATAATAATAACGTCATTTCAATGTAATGTCAGGGTCGAATGTAATAATTTATCACCGGAAATATATGAAAAATTTTGAAATAGATAATAATAATAATAATAAATCTTAAATACCTGGTAGTTTATACAAATTTGAATATATTAGTTTGGATTCATGGCAAATTCATTTCTATAGCTTCTGTTGTCACGTTTCAAGATGTAATCGCTAATGTAAATTCGCTTTCTGATATGAACCATAAAATTTTTTAATTTTTCTCTCCCCCTTTCAATTGTCTGTCACCCTTGTAATTTAGTCCTCTTTGGTAGGGCGCTCTAAGTTTGATATTTACACCTTTTTTAACAATATCATTTTTTTGCGTTTCTTTCATTCCTAAAGCCCCCGCACACGATCAATAATATTGTCAATAATATTATTGACAATAATATTGTCAATATGCAATTCAATAACGACAGACCGTACACTATTCAATATTATTGTCAATAGTTTCATTTCATTTGCCTTTTTAGTAGTGCCCGGGCAGTTTAAAGTGACACACTTGTTTATTATATTATGAGTAAAAAATTTTAATATAATCGTATGGAGCAAGGCCGTCTAATTTACAGGAAGGTGAAGAAAATAGACTTTATTCGGCCCAAAATTATTTATTATCTACCCATGTCTACGTTTCGGGGACTATACGTCACCCATCCTCAGGACCTTAAAATACAACACAACAACAAAACTTTACAAATTAAGATAAACTTAAAAAGCAAGATATAAAAGAAAAAAAAAGAAGAAAGAGGGGAAAAGTACACTTACAAAGGTCGTAAAAAGTATTTCGTGCCTCCAGCACTCGTGTAATAAATACAACAATTATTTTGTTTTTTGAAATGATGGCTTCAGCTCACCATTTCACGAAATAGGCAACTATTCTTAGCACAAGCATTGAACAATAGTGGGTCGTTTTGCCACTTTTTTCGGAGCGAAATGTAATTCCCGGCAAAAGTGGCCCGCCCACATGGGAATTTTTCTTTTTTTTCAAATCGAAGAATATCTTCTGCGAGAATTTTTTACCTCAAAGTTTCGAAATTTCGACTGAAAATCCCAAAATTGTCAAGTTTAATTGGGTTATAAAGCGACCATATTTTGTCACTTGCGATGAAAACTAACATTCTAGCCTCAACATGTCAGTTGTATGCACTGGAGGGGCCAGAGATTCCTCCTCTGGGCTTAAGTGTACTGGATTTGCCCCGTTTTCGGCATCTCTGGCCCTTCCAGGGCATATAACTGGCATTTTGAGGCTAGAATGTCAGATTTCATCGCAAGTGACATCTCGTTATCCAAAAATATGGTTGCTTTATAACCCAACTAAACTTAATGACAATTTTGGAATTTTCAGTCGAAATTTCGAAACTTTGAGGTAAAAATTCTCACAGAAGATATTCTCCGATTTGAAAAAAAAATTATATCTGTAATGTCCATGTGGGTGGGCCACTTTTTCCGGGTATTACATTTCACTCCATAATCAAAAGTGACAAAACGACCCACGCTAGCGTTGGTTCTGACCACCATTTAACATTAAACTGTTGGAGATATATTTAAAACACATCTAATTGATTGACCTCTTATTTTTTTCGTCTTTAGGCTGAGGCAAGCTAGGTTTTTTTTAACATATCAAGGACGTACCACACGCTGATCCCTCGGGTTCACCCATTCAAAGTTTCCCCGCGCTTGGCACTACTTAACCGCAACGATTGTGTTGAATGTTGTTTTGTTCTACTCCGTCTTTGATATCTTCTTGTGACGATTTGTGATTTCTTCTAAATATCACGCGGGCCGTAGTTAGCCCACTACAATAGCTATAATTAAATTGTAATTTGCTAATTTACAAATTGACTATGAAAACGGACGTTAGTTAAATTAAATTTAATGATGAGTAGGAAAGTCTTTAAAATTTTATTATTATTGAAGAAGGAATTTCATTAGCATAATTTATTTCACACTTAACATATAAATACTGTATTATAATCAAAGTGTTGTTTTATATAAAAGCTGCTGTTTTTTGTCCTCTATTTATTTATTAGTGTCCCCCCACAATTAATCCAGATTTCTGGATTATTATTTTCTCTTACCTATATATGTATAGATATAAAGAGAGAGAAAGTATTGGATTCATGTCAAAAATTCGATCTGTCGATATTTTGATGGTTATATGTTCTAAGGTCCGCTGAGTCCAAACAAGTGGTTTTCGCAACATTGTCTGTGCATGTGTGTTTGTGAACAAAATATTGCAAGAACGAAAAAAGCTAGGAGGTTGAAATTTTATATTTAAGTTAGGCACCCCCCTGGGGCGTGAAAATAAGCTTTTAATCAAAATCGGCCAAAGAGTACTAATACTTTACTGATGTACTTTTTCAGTTTTTTTCGATTTTCTCAAAATTTGCTTCAACGATTTTGGTTAAAATTCAAAAATCAATTATTTTTTAGATGCTCTTTAAAATGTATATTCTTATTGTACCGTTGAAATCTTCTGAAGTCCACTTTACTCTTGTACTTCATAGGAAAGATAGGAGAAATGGTTGCTATGGTAACAAAATATAAATATTTTGCCATACTTATAAATTTTACATCTTGAATTCTAATATATCGGCGGAAACTAAATATATGTCGACACGAAAAATCTGGTGTGACAAGCACAGAACACAACTTTCTTTTACCGATGGGTATTGAAAAGTTGTGTGCTGTGTGAGCAGTCACACCAGATTTTTTAAATATTTTTTTGAACAAATTTTCTTAGAGTGTGATATTTTATTGAAACTGATAAGAATTGTGGGCTCCCTGTCATTTTTATTTACATAACATCTCACTCTCTCTCTCTCTCTCTTTATCTTATTTAACATTCAATTGAAATCCACTTTCATCCAATAACTTATTGCCACCTGAATTTAGAGGTTGACGTTAATGGTGATAAAATTTGCAAAAAATTGGCAAAGGTCAAAGGTATTTTAGATAAGTCCAATGTAAATTCAATATAGACATTAGGGATTATTGATGTGTAGCGTTAACATTCTACAACTCACCATAATTTTATTTATCGATATGTAAATTCTCAATTGACAATAACTTCAAAATTTATAGAGGAAAGAAGTGCGATAACAAAAATAATCGATTTCAACGGAATTGCACATTTTGAGATGGCCTGAGTCTAAAAATCCAGCCACATTATGATAGGGATAAGATCCTAATTTGAATCATTATAAGTAGTTAAATGAGAAATAAAAATGCTGGAGGTACTTTCAGGCCAAATTTTAAGTAGTTAATTAAAAAAAAAAACACTAGATGATATGCTTCAATTTATTTTTTTTATTTATTTGAAATTCCTATCGGGATCCCTGTTTATTTACCCGAGGTGCTTTCGTGTACGGAGACACACACCTCAAACCCAACCGGCCTCTGGCCGTAGCCATCTACCGGCACCCCGTGAAGTTACATCATTTCCTATCTCTAGCTGCTCCTCCTGCTCTCGTCTCTAGCTAGTGAACTAATCCTTATTTCTGGTTCCAACCGGCTCCTTTTATTATTTAATAGCCTATCAAATAATATATTGTAACTCATCAACTAGTTTGTTTAATTAATTTTAGCAAATAAAAGCCTAAACTAAAACTGAATGATGAAGATGCTTTATGGCTGGATAAGTAAAAAGAATATCAGTTATTGTATTAAGGCCTACTAGGCTGGCGTTTCGGTCTTAATTACGACATGTGCGCTGTAGTTATATAAGCACGTAAATAAATATTCAATGAACATATAATAATTTTTTATATAAAATTAAATATATTGATTGAAATTTTATATAGAAAATTATTTCGAGCCTATATCGACAATCCACAAGCTCTGAAGATTGTCTTAATCAAGAACGAAACGTTAGCGTAGTTGGCCTTAATACAATAGCTGTTATTCTTTTTATTTCCTCACTAAATATTAAGTCCTGAAGAAGTGCTTGTTGTTTTTATTTATCCATCACATTCCAATCTATATATTAATATATTTAATTCGCTAGTGTCCGCCTGTCTGTCACGCTCTATTTAAGCAACTTCCTGTTGGAATTTTAAAATAAAATTTTATATCCATAAAGAGTGCGTTCTCTGGATTACATGAAAATTATTTTCATCCCGAAATTCCTATAAATTTTTGAGTTATCAATTCTTAAAGATACGATTTCTCCCAATGGAAATGTATAGAAAATTTTTTATGTATTCTTTTCATTTGTGTATTCCATGAATGTATACAAATCCTCAAGCAGGCACTGGATTGGAATAGTAGTAATAATCATTTTTACTTTCTCTTACCTATGTATATATGTAATATATATATATAGAGAGAAAGTATTGGTTTCATGTCAAAAATTCGATGTCGAGATTTTGATGGATCTTCACGTTTTGAGGTCCTCTGAATCCAAAAAAGTGGTTTTCGCGACATGGTCTGTCTGTGGGTGGGTGGGTGGGTGGGTGGGTGGGTGGGTGTGTGTGTGTGTGTGTGGGTGGGTGTGTGTTCAATTTTAAGGATGAAGGAATTGAGCTACGAGGTTGAAATTTTATATTTAAGTTAAACACCCCCCGGGACCGGAAAAATAAGCTTTTAATCAAAATCGGCCAAAGAGTACTAGTACTTTACTGATGTACTTTTTCAGTTTTTTTCGATTTTCTCAAAATTTGCTCCAACGATTTTTTTTAAAATTCAAAAATCAATTATTTTTTAGATGCTCTTTCAAATGTATATTCTCATTTTGCGATTGAAATCTTCTGAAGACCACTTTACTCTTGTGTTTCATAGGAAAGATAGGAAAAATGGTTGCCATGGTAACAAAATATAAATATTTTCCCATACTTATAAATTTTACATCTGAATTCAAATGTACCGTACTGCCGGGAACTAAATACATGTCGACACAAAAAATCTGGTGTGACAAGCACAGTACACAACTTTCGATTACCGAAGGTAAGAGAAAGTTGTGTGCTGTGCGCCAGTCACACCAGATTTTTTTTCCATAATTAAGAAGAAAAAGCGAGCCCTGTCTAATAATTGCTAAAAAGAACAACCGAATATATTTTACGAGAAATAAAAAGCATTATACTTAGACAGAAACAAGTCGGAAATGTGTAATATGATGTTGAGATGTGATAGGTGCTTTTTTTAGTAAATTAATTACGCTATGCAAATGGACAATTAACAACATCAAGAGCGCGTCATCATTTTAAACAATTAAGGAATCAAGGATTTTTTTTTTCTTAATCCATCTCTTTTTTTTTTTTTTTTCTTTAATACAATTATTAATTTGATGTTTTCAAAAGGCGGTCAAGCATTGAACAATGGATGTTAACCTTGCAAATGAGAGTCATTCATCAAATTCATTATTTATATTAGATGTGATTTCAAAGCATTTCATTTTATTTCCTTTTCTGATCTAAATTTGATAGAAAATTTTATTTCAATTTCGGTTGCTTCACTTCCAATTAATTACCTATACCTCGAATAAGTTCGTTGACTATGACTTTGAGTCTTTTCACATCTCATTAAGCTAAAATGACTACCAATAATAGAGACTGGGTCGATGACCTTAACTGTTAAATGAACTAAAAAAAAATTCTGATGTGAAAAGCAGAGAACACAACTTTCGATTACCGAAGATGTGTTCTGTGCTATTCTTGAGGATTGTCCTAAATGTGACTGAAACGTCAGTGTGATAATAAATTGAAATGATTGGAAATGGAAATAAATTTCTCGCCTGGGACGGGATACGAACCTTTGAACCAGAAGCTAATGCTCTACCTCTGAATCATAGGCAAACGGCAAAATTTATAAATAAAAAAAATCTGGTGTGACTGTCGCACAGCTAACAACTTTCTCTTACCTTCGGTAATCCAAAGTTGTGTGCTGTGCTTGTCACACCAGATTTTTCGTGTCGACATATATTTAGTTTCCGCCATTATATTAAAATTCAAGATTTGAAATTGATTAACATGGGAAAATATTTATATTTTGATCCATTTCTCCTATCTTTCCTATTATGTACAAGAGAAGTGTGCTTCAGAAGATTTCAATGGCAAAATGAGAATATACATTTTAAAGAGCAT
Source organism: Euborellia annulipes (assembly GCA_023213315.1). NCBI lineage: Eukaryota > Metazoa > Arthropoda > Insecta > Dermaptera > Anisolabididae > Euborellia > Euborellia annulipes. Next base: position 23,499 of record JAKCPI010017307.1, read on the forward strand.
CTAAAAAATAATTGATTTATGAATTTAGAAAAAAATCGTGGAGCAAATTTTGAGAAAATCGAAAAAAAAAGTACATCAGTAAATGGAAGAATGGCGTTCTACCATTTATTTTCAATTACTTTCGCTGCAAAGTGTTTTAATTCCACCATCTTAGATAAATAATAGCCAAGACTTCCCGGCAATAAATAATTTTAACGTTATGTTAATTACACAATTCTTTATTCTTTAATCTCTCCGATCAAGAAAACGTCAAGTCCGATTAATTATTTGATTCATTTGATATAATTTAAATGAGTAGAGGAATGTTTCGGTCTGATGGACATTTGCAAATCCTCTCGCTCTTTGTTTAAGCAACAACAACTGGCCTTTTCGGTCACCAACCCAGAACCTGACCTCTCTCTCTCTCTTTAATTATGATACAAATCAGAGAAAATTATTAATTTTTGAAATCATCAATTGTGAGTGATCTAAAACTCCATTGGGAAACAAACCCGGGACCTCTAGCCTATCGGTGTACTTTCCACCACTTGACCCTCAACCATACCCATGTCGACTCCCCTTGATACTCTTGACACTCTCAAGGGATCTATTAATTCGATTAAGTCCGTCTGTCTGCCTGTCACGCTCTATTTAGGCAACTTCCTGTTGGAATTTCGAAACTTACTTATAAAGGACTTTCTAGGGATTACAGGAAAATTATTTTCATCCCGAAATTCCTATAACTTTTTGAGTTTTTAATTCCTAAAGTTAGGATTTCTCCCATAGGAAATGTGTAGAGAAATATTTATGTATTCTTTGCATTTGTGTATTCTATGAATGTCTCAAGCAGGCACTGGATTGGAATAGTAATGATAATTTTTTTTTATAATTAAGAAAAGGCGAGGGTCCGCCGCAGGCGTGCCCCAGCCAGCTGATCGGGGTCTAGGGGAGCGAGCCCTAAGGCGGGCGACGCGGCTAGTTCATTTATAATATAAAATTAACAAAGTAGAATAAATTATTAGTATTAATAAAAATTTTATTCAAATAAACCTGATATTTTTTGTGGTTGAATACGAATGAATCAATGACCGTTTAAATATCATATTTATAGTAAGGAAATTATTTCCAGCAGATTCATGTTGTACGTCTGTTGATCCGTTGGGGGTCTTTATACTCTTCTTCGCCTAATTGAAATTGAAATAATCGTGAGAATAATTCTAATGTTATATCTATCTATCATAACATTCTACACTAGCCGCGCCGCCCGCCGCAAGACCGGGGGGATTAGCTCCCTGGACCCCCTCAGCTGGCTGCGGTGGTCCCTCACTTTTTCTTTTATTTAATTTAATTCCCCCTTTTTCGCCTGCAGAGGCCATTAGGGTTTTAATTTTACATATACATATTATTAAAGATTGATAACACCGTTGGCTACCGGGAGACGTTCTACACTGATTTCAGGGGGTCACCAATCCCAGATTTCGCCGCGCTTGACATTGCTTAATAGCAAAGATTGTGGTGACTGTTGCTCTACTCCGTTGCCAGGCCTCCTGGCCCCCTTTTCTTAATTATCGAAAGATAATTATTATTACTACGTATTCCAATCCAGTGCCTGCTTGTTTACATCCATAGAATATATAGACTAAATGCAAAGAATACATAGATCTTTCTTTATACATTTCCTATGGGAGAAATTGTAACTTTAGGAATTAATAACTCAAAAAGTTATAGGAATTCGGGACCTGAGTATTTTTCCTTGACTCTCCATAACGTCCTCTATAAGACTGCAAAATTTCGTTTCAAAATTCCAACGGGTTGGTCAAACAGAGTGTAACAGACTGACAGACAGACGGACACTCCGCTATTATTATATATAGATAATTTTTTATTTCTTCGCTAGCGTCTTAACTATATTCATAATGTGGGATAGAATCCAACGTTTTTCAATGGGAATTTATTTTTTTTTTCTTTTTTTGACATTCGAATTTAATAAAAAATCGTTTAAGCAAATCGAAAAAAAAAAACAACTGAAAAAGCGCATCAGTAAAATACTAGTACTCTTTGGCCGACTTTTAGTACAAAAGCTTCGTGTCCTGGTTTAAGGGGGAGGGAGGTATTAATTAAATGTAAAATTTCAACCTCCTAGCTCACACCATCACACAAAGACAGTCCAATTTGCGGGACCAACTTTTTTGGTTTCAGGGGACCACAAAGCGTGTATTTCCATCAATATGTCGACATTGATTTTTTTACATGATCGCAATAATTTCTCTATATAAAATATACAATATTATAGGTCTATTTATTTTCAATGGCCTTTTTAATATTTTTACTTTTTACTAGCACCAAAAATCATTTTTTGACCACGTCCCTATTTATTTCGTTGATATGATAACTACTATACAGTATTTTAAAAAGGGAAGCGAAATCTCTACCCCTGTAATGAGTCAGGGGATTGTATGAGACCATAATTCAAAATGTCATAGCAGTGGCTCAATCAGGGGATTAAACCAATTAACCCCTAAAATGGCAAACAGAAGATTTGTGCCACAGTGCCACTTTTAAAATTCAAGATACCCGACCCCGGTATATTATCAAAAGATGATAAATACCTTTAATGACAAGATCGTTAGATAAGAATGTCGTCATCATTTAATTGAGTGAAATCGATCTCTCAAGTTCAACTATTATTATAATTTCATTAAACCTTAACGAGATGTTTATTCAAAAATGATCCCCTCCCCCCCCTCTCATAAAAGAATTTAATCTCCTCTCCTTGACACCTACAGACTTAATTAATGAACGATTATCTCGTCATTATTATTTCAAATCACAATTTGATCGCTATTAAAATATGCCGAATATAAAAACAACAAAGAGAAATTTTAATCAAGGATTTGATAACAAAAAAAAAAAAAAAGTGTAATGTAATCATCATTCTTTTAAATTAACGCTGCTCTTTTTTTTGCAACGATTTTTTTTTTTAGTGTATTAAATTAGCAATGTATAGAGATAACAAAGCACAAAATGACTTCTTGAAATTCAATAAGATGCATTTCAAATTATTTTTTGAATTTTGTTTTGATATTTTCAAGGTATCGATACTCGTACCGGTATCGCAAAAATTAATTACAGAGCTCAAATCGCCCTCGGGGCTTGGTGTAGGGGTTAGCGTGTTAACCTCATATACCAAACGTCGCGGGTTCGGACCCCAGGCAGTCCGATGATTTTATTTAAGTCATTTGGATACCAAATGTGTGTTTTTTTTGTAAAAAAAAAGAGAGCTCAAATCAATTATTTAAAAACATTTAACTTAAGTGTATGGGGGCCTGGCAACGGAGAAGAGCAACAGTCACCACAATCGTTGCGGTTAAGTGATACCGAGCGCAGCGAAAGTTCGGGATTGGTGACCCCGAGCAATCAGCGTGTGGAACGCCCCCCGGTTGCCATCGGTACTTGTAATTTAAAATTATACTAATAAAGAAATAACCCCTAAATGGCCTCTGTAGCCGAAAAGGGTTAAAAAACAAAAAAAAAACAAATGTATGTTTATTTGTTGGTGGTCCAAGCGCACCATAGACATCGGGAATCGAACGCAGGATCTCCACCCTTGCCGGGACATCGGTGTACCCGGAGAGGTTGGAGATTCTCTGTTCGATTCCCTGTGGCCATAGACCTTTCGGCCAATCAAAGTAATTAAAAATATATCCGGCGGGCTTTCTGTCTAGCCAGGGAGCTGTGCACCTTTGGCGAAAAATTTCCCGCCTGCGGTAGATAGAAGGAAATAAAGAGAAAGTGGGCGTGGCCTCGTCAAGACTTCGGCTAATCTCGCCTTCTTCCGCCGTCGCTCGGGCGCTGGGAACGCCTTTTTGTTAGGAACGCATTTTTTCATTAATGATAATGGAGTCATGAAAAAAACAAGACGAATGCAGCCAAATATTTTTTACTTTCTCTTACTATATATATATAGAGAGAAAGTATTGGTTTCATGTCAAAAATTCGATGTCGAGATTTTGATGGATCTTCACGTTTTGAGGTCTCCTGAATCCAAAAAAGTGGTTTTCGCGACATGGTCTGTCTGTGGGTGGGTGGGTGGGTGGGTGTGTGTCTGTGTGTGTTCAATTTTAAGCATGAAGGAATTGAGCTAGGAGGATGAAATTTTATATTTAAGTTAAATACCTCCCGGGACCGGAAAAATAAGCTTTTAATCAAAATCGGCCAAAGAGTACTAGTACTTTACTGATGTACTTTTTCAGTTTTTTTCGATTTTCTCAAAATTCGCTCTAACGATTTTGATTAAAATTCAAAAATCAATTATTTTTTAGATGCTCTTTCAAATGTATATTCTCGTTTTGCTCTCAAAATTGTTTGAAGCACACTTTACTCTTGTGCTTCATAGAGAAGATAGGAGAAATGGTTGCCATGGTAACAAAATATAAATATTTTCCCATGTTTATAAATTTGACATCTTTAATTCTAATATATTGGCGGAAACTAAATATATTTTGACACAAAAAATCTGGTGTGACAAGCACAGAACACAACTTTCGATTACCGAAGGTAAGAGAAAGTTGTGTGCTGTGCGCCAGTCACACCAGATTTTTTATTTTATGAAAGGTAAGTTAATTAAATTTAAAAATTAATTAAAAATGTCAGATGTTTATTCTTTATAATAATTATTTAATCTTTTGGCGATCGATTTTGCTATAACAGCATCCTCAGGCCAGCTGGAAGAGCAAATTACATTAGAAAATCTGAATGGCCTGAGGATGCTGTTATAGCGAAATCGATCGTCAAAAGATTAAATAATTATTATAAAAAATAAACATCTGACATTTTTAATTAATTTTTAAATTTAATTAACTTACCTTTCATCATGTACACGTCAGAAATAGAGGGATATATTCAACATATTTTATTTTAATTCTTGCCCTCACGGCTGACGTTTCGGCCCGAGGTCTAGGCCATCTTCAGAGCCGGCTGGTAATAATCAAAAAAATGTGGAAATTTGCAACAACAGAGATAACAGCATGTTGTCCGCTCACAGCAAATTTCGTTTCGAAATTCAGACGAGAAGTTGTCCAAATAGATCGTGACAGACAAACAGGCATATTGATATTAGCGAATTATATAAATAGTTAATCAATTAACTTAAATTTTTCTTAATGAGAGATAAAAACCCTTCGTTTTCTTTTTTTTTAACCTTTTCGGCTACAGAGGCCATTTAAGGGTTATATCTTTATTTATATAATTTTAAATACAAGTACCGATGGCTCCGGGGGGGGGGGGCGTTCCACACTTTGCCCATTGCTTGAAGTCGCCAATCCCGAGCTTTCACCACGATTGCGCTGTGTATTGCTCTTCTCCGTTGCCAGGCCCACCGACATTTGGAAATTTGGAGTCCTGAATATTTTTTCCGTCTTCTTTTTTTCGCATAATAATTTTTTTAGTGAATTATGAGACAAGAATGAAGGAATGTAGGCGAGAGATGTCACTAGAGTAGATTCGAAGGCCACCGGCCATTGACATTCGTATTTATGAATTTTATTGGCAGGGCAACCATATTATTATTTAAAAATGGCACGGTGTGTGTGTGTGTGTGTGTGTGGAGAAGAAAGAGAGAAGGGGAGTTGAGGCTGGACTGGCTGGCTGCTCCATCGCTCTCCAGCATCCGATTGGATTCCATTCTCACACATTCCGAGAGGAGAAAGAAAAAAAAATAAATTCGTCTTTTCAAAATAAATTTAAGCATCTACTCACTGCTACTTGTAATAATTTATTGATTGTCAAAATAGGGAGGGATTTTCCATAATGTTTAGTGTTTATAGGTTTTGGGAAGAAAGTCGCCATTATTTGGACCCTGTTATGGATTAGTGTGTCAAGCGCCAAAAAAAAAAAATTCAAAATTGAGTTAAGCACGGAATATTGTTCCAAATGCAATAATTAATAGTATTTTTTATGAAATATGTCCTAAAAAAATTTATATTTAATGTTACTTGCACAATTGACAAAAAAAAATTATATATAATCCAATGAATACAAAAAAAACTCTTCGCTTATTTAAATTAATAAATACTTGGTTATATGTTTTTCATAATTACTTCATGGACCAACACATGATATATATAATTCTTTATTTAAAAAACTTTAATGTTAATTTTCTCTAAACTCGGTAGCTGGCGCTTGACACACTAATGCGTAACAGAGTCCATTTAATATTCAAATAATTTCTTTATTTAAGATTATTTATAGTGCAGTTAATGAGGTTTTTTCAGGTTAATTGGGAGGATTCTAGGATGTCTATCCTCGCCCTAGAGGATCCTGTGCTAAATTGGAGGGGGAGGCAAAACCTCCAAAATTTTGAACTTTTTTCAGTTTTCGCTTATATCTCGTAAATTAAATATATTTTGACTACCATGGTCCAATGCAAAGTTGTAGAGGATTAAATTTTCCAAAATTTGGTACATAAAACGAATTTGTAGATCAAATATTTACCGAAATACGGCCCATCAAATTTAAACAAAATTTTACATTTCTAGAAAATTTACCGACCGTATCTCACTTAATATTTGGTCTATAAATTCGTTTTAACTATCAAATTTTAGTAAATTTAAAGCTCTGAAACTTTGCTTTGAGCCTTGGTTGACAGAATATGCTCAGTTTACGAGATATAAGCGAAAAACTGAAAAAAATCCAAAATCTTTGAGGTTTTTGCCTCCCCCCCTCTTCAAGTTAGCACAGGGTCATCGAGATCGAAAGCTTAGGACCTTAGCCATCCTAGAGTACCCCAAATAACCTGTAAATTAATATACCTAATTTTTTGAATATCCCATTTTTACTTTCTCTTACCTCTATATATGTTAATATTTTTATTTATTTATTTATTTACAGATTCCTTCCCTCCCCTTCCGGGGTTTGGGATTTTACATTCTAGGTCGAAAGTGTTTTACCCATTAATACATTTATATTATTCTGGCTTCTTTCTCTCTTCATATATCTTCCTCCAAAATTGGCACCATTTCTTGTTCGGCCCTCTTTTTAGCTCTCTTGCTAACTTCTCTTCGTCTTCCTCTATCTTCCGTTGCTTTTCCCGTCGCCACTCTCGCCACTCGTCGCACAGCCTCCCTCCCAGATCTTCGCAGCTGATGAGATGGAGCAGAGTCTCTTCTTTTCTTTTACAAAAGTCGCATGTCACTTGTCCATGTTTTTTTAAGTCGTTTCCGCAGCGTATCCTTGTCCATGTTATTCTGTCTTTTTCATTTATTTCTTTGTTGGTCAAATAGTCTTCCATTCCCAGTGTCTTTTTTATACTTTTGTACAGGTGGTTAGTTGTCGAATTGTCGATTCTCGTCCAAGTCTGTTGCACTTCCGCGTCCCAAATTGTTTTTCTAATATCTATAAATTCTTCTTTTATTTTGTCGATAGTCCCGTCCATTTGAATGTCTGTCAGTATATGAGGTTTTCCTCCTTCTATTCCTATCTTCTGAATTTCTTCCAACCATTTAGTCGCCTGTCCGTTTTTTCCTCTTCTTAATAATTCCTTTAGACATACTTTTGGCCATCGTTCTTCGGGCATTTCAAGTATTTTCAGAATTAATTTTAGCTTCTTTGTTGCTATCTCGTTCCTCCAGCTCCAGCTATCTGCTTCCATTTTCCAGATATATGTTGGCGTGTTCCTTTGTAGCCCTAAAATCCACTTCATAAACGTATTTCTTGTCACCTCTATTTTTCCTTCTTCCATGTCCCCCCATATTTCTATTCCGTACAGAATCGCTGACGAAGCAATTGCGTTGAATATTCTTATTTGCTTATGAATATTTTGTAACTGACTTCTCTTAAAAACTCCCCAAAGCTCGCCGATGATTTTCTTTCCTTTTCCTGTTTGCACTTCTCTCTGTTTTTTATATGTGTGGCTTCTATCGAACCAGACTCCCAGGTATTTGTATTTTTCCACCGTTTCAAGCTCTTGTTCTTTCCATTTCCATATGGGGTTTCTCTGCGGTGGTCTTCCTTTTTGAAATATCATGATTTTGCTTTTTTCCACATTTAATTGCATTTGGTTCTTTTCTGTGTATTTTTCTAGACATTTTAGAACTCCCTTCATTTCAGTACCGTCGTCCGCAAACAACACTACATCGTCGGCGTATTTCAGCGCATGTATCTTTAGTCTACCCATCACACTTCCTCCTTCCTTTCTCTTTTCCATATTTTCTTCTAAATCATTTATGTAAATGTTATATATGTTAATATTGTATATACAGTATATAGAGAGAAAAAATTAGATTAATGTCAAAAATTCGATGGAGAGATTTTGATGGATCTTCACGTTTTGAAGTCCCCTGAATCCAAAAAAGTGGTTTTCGCCACATGGTCTGTCTGTCTGTGAACAAAATATCTCAAAAACTTTTTTTCGATTTTCTCAAAATTCGCTCCAACGATTTTTTTTTAAATTCAAAAATCAATTATTTTTTAGATTCTCAATAAAATGTATATTCTCATTTTGTCATTGAAATTTTCTGAAGACCACTTTACTCTTGTACTCCAAAGGAAAGATAGGAGAAATGGTTGCCATGGTAACAAAATATAAATATTTCCCCATGCTTATAAATTTTATATCTCTGGATTGTACCGTACTGACGGAAATTAAATTTGATTGTCGACACGAAAAATCTGGTGTGACAAGCACAGAACACAACTTTCGATTACCGTAAGAGAAAGTTGTGTGCTGTGCGACCAGTCACACCAGATTTTTTTAGCTATCCGTTCAAGGTAAATAAATAACCTAATATCTCGCAATCAAAAAAAAAAAAAAAAAAAAATTATAATCTTTAAATTTAATTAACTCATCATTTATTTCATAACTAATAATAATCTACATATTTATTAATATAAAAAAAAAATAATTAAAAGCATTCGGCGACTAATACTGTGTAGCTATACTAAAAAAAAAATAGTTATCTCTGAAACCAGTTTTTATCCATTATGAATTATTTATTTATTAAATGTCACCATTAATTATTCATTTGCCAAATTCTTCTAATTACAGATAGAGGAAGTTATTAAATTGGATAATTATAATCTACACTGAGCGTCCATAAAAACGTAACATTTTGTTTCTTCTTAAGAAAACCTTTTCTAATCTATCTTAATGATACTGTAATTTATTAAACATTTAATATGAAATATCTTAGACATTTCTAATTAAATTTAACACAAATCCATATCATTCTAAACCATTTAATTCAATTTAAATAAAATAAAGACACAAATGTCGAAATTATTTCGAAGGAGGTATATAGCTGCGTGTTGTTAATCAAATAGGAAGAATGAATGAGCAAGCAGCTAGTTATATTTCAATTTATTAATAAACCAGGGCCGACGTTTCGGTCACATATGGGACCATCTTCAGGGCTACAAATGAAGAAAAGAACATTAGCTGATTAAGCTAGCTACAATTGTGTATGCCCAATATAACTTAGCGAGGATTATATGTATTTTCAGACATTAATTTGGGTAATTATAAATATAATAACAAAAAGAAAAGCCCTCGGGGCTTGGTGTAGGGGTTTGCGTGCTAACCTCGTATACCAAACGTCGCGGGTTCGGACTCCAGGTAGTCCGATGATTTTATTTAAGACATTTGGATAACAGATGGCTTAAATAGAACTGTCTGGACCCCCAATAGATATTATAAATAATAACGGTTATCGTCAAAGTCTTAAATGGCCAAAGTTGAAAAGACTGTGTGAATGTGAATGTGTGTGTGAGTGTGAATGAGAAAAGTGTGTATGTTTAAAAAAAAAATTTTATATATTATTATTATTATTATTATTTTATTCATCGTTTTAAATACAGTGAGTATATACGAAGGAGATTTACAATTAACCATATGTGTATGCGAAATAGTGATACAAGCAACAAAGGGTGAAAAAAAGCATACATGCAGCAACATTTTATACATAATTGTTCAACATTTTAATAATTTACCAAATGCCAAATTAATATTAATACATAAATTCACTCATTCATTCATAATAAAGGACCGTAACCTTAGCGCGGCTTCAATGTAGTAATATATTTTCTTTAGCTCCCGAATTTGTGCCCCATTAATTTTCCTCCCAAGCTCTTCGTTGGAACCTATATCGTTAGCCCATCCTATATGGTAGTTCCTCACAGAGACATAGACCGGACATTCACTAATTATGTGCAGCAGAGTCTCCGGCCTCTGGAGATTACAGAATGAGCAATTGACTCGCTGGTCTATTCTTACCAGGTTGTTACCGGCAGATAGGACCAAAAGATATTTATTGGCCACCCTAATCTGGGCAATAGTTTTGGTTATTTTGAAATTGATTCTTGCAGTAAGATATTGTTGTGGAAAGAATCCGTTTGAAGTGAACACACTCCTGTACAAGCAGCCAAACGAAGAGGCAGAGACAAAAGCTCGATCGGCTTCCATGAAGTCGCGCTTACAACTCTCCAAGGAGTATTTAATCGCTCTTCTGACAGATCCCAAATTTAAAAGGTCGATCCCTCTCACAGAACTGAGTCTGAGAAGCTCCTCCACCTGGCGAACCCAATTATATTTTAATTCATTGCTGGATCTTGCGATGTTGTGCAATCTTCGATAGCAGAGCAGAGGGTATCTACCGTCCTCCATTTGAAGTAGTTTAGCTATCCATTTGAGGGTTGCCTTTAATATTCTATGTTGTAGTTTTATAACTCCCGCCTCCAGCCTCACCACCGCATCCGGGGTTGTACTCGGGAGACCCAGCAACCTTTTGAAGAATCGCACCTGAGTTCTCTCGATTGTCTCAACGTAGCGGAGACCCCAAACCGGCGCACCATACAGAACAACGCTGGCCACCAGCGCCTCATACACCCTCATCCGAGCTGCCCAGGAGTCGCACCTGGATCGCGAAAGCACACCCAGAGCAGAGCCGATTGCAGCAGCCGATTTGCGATTGGCAGACACAGCAGCCTCACGGAACAGTCCCGAACTGACAAAAGGAATTCCGAGAAAGTCATATTTCTGCACACACGGTATTATTTCATCATTATAAAGAAAGCTCGACGGTCCAGAATATCTACCCCTATGGAAAACAACCACTCTGGTCTTTGTGGTATTAACTACGAGATGGTTCCTCTTGCAGTATTCACCCAATATCCTCAATTTTTTAGAGATATCCATTGGAGAGTCCCCGAGAAGAGTGAGATCGTCAGCAAAGAACAGAGCCTGAACTCTTGAAGACGAGTCAACACTCAGGCCCGTACAGTCATCAAGCTCTCCTACCATATCAGATATAAAGAGAGAGAACAGAATGGGACTCAGAACCTCCCCCTGAAGGACTCCCCGTGTAATTCTAGTGGCTTCCGAAAGCGAGAGTTCACTTTTGACACTTGCTGTTGCTTTCTCGTAGAGATTCTTTACTAGTCGTATAAATTTCGAGCTAATTCCCAACTTGAATAGTTTTGACCAAAGTGTCTGATGGTTCAGGGAGTCAAACGCCTGCTTAAAGTCCACGAAGACAGCATACACTCGCCCTCCCGGCCGCTGAAGATGAATCTGAACCAGGGAACTCAACACAAAGTGGTTATCCTGACAGCTTCTACCCCTCCTAAATCCCGATTGAGCCTCAGGAAGGATCTCCGTAAGTTCCAGCCACCTCTGCAGACGGGTTAATAAGATCTGTGTAAATAATTTTGTTATAATTTTTTATATAATTGATTGTATCTACCTGTTAAATGTTCTTTCCTTCATTTGTAGCCCTGCGGATGGTCCCATATGTGACCGAAACGTCGGCCCTGATTTATTAATAAAAATTGAAATATAACTAGCTGCTTGCTCATTCATTCTTCCTATTTGATTTATTAACTCCAAATTTTTAGCCTATGCAGGGCCGGAACTACGAGATTTTTTGGGGGGTCAAAATTTAATTTGCCGCCCCCTCCTTAAAATTTTTTATACAAAATTCAAATCATTTTACCTTTTTTTTTAGTAAATCTTTCTTTAATTGCCGCCCCCTGATATCTGCCGCCCGGGGCTACGCACCCACTGCCCCCCCTTAGATCCGGCCCTGAGCCTATGGCACCCGGCTAAGGCAAAAATAAATAAAAAAAAAAACACCAAATTTTAAAATCATTTTCCCATTTCAGTTTTTCTCTGTCTATTTTATTGGAAATTCTTATAAAAACAAAATTTTTAATTAATAATTTGTCCCTCAAATTGAAAATCGACATTTTTGTCTTTATTTTATTTAAATTGTATTAAAATAATTTGTATTTGTGTTAAATTTACTTAGAAATGAATAAGATATTTCATATTAAATGTTTCTTAAATCAGAGTATCATTAAGATAGAGTAGAACAGGTCTTCTTAAGATAGAAACAAAATGTTACGTTTTTATTGACACGCAGTGTATTTTTTTTTTTGAAATTCTGACCTCCTACTGATGGATTAGCGAGCGAGTGAGTGATGTTATCGTATCCAAACAAACAAAAACATGTAGTCTATACTTAATCATAAATATTGGCTAAGGTTTGTTGTATATCCTGAGGACACGCGCAGATGGGAGGTCTTGGCACACAATAGGATAGAGAAAAGAGGATTATATGTTGGGTTGGTTAAATCTTTAAACTTTGAGGGTAGGATTTGGGGGTGTGTGTCTTTCTTTTTCACTCTTCTCGTGATGAATCATTGCTCTTGACTGACTCTTGTCTGTCACGGCTGCGGCCGCCAATGTCTTTTACCTTGTATTGTGAAGGCCAGCGCCGTCCTTGGCCCTGCCATTCAAATACAAGGCTCAATTACGGTCGGGGTGATTAAGAATTTGCTCGCCGGGTACAATATCCCCCAGGAGAGAAGAGCAGGCCCTTCCTTGGCGCTTGTAACTTTTTTTTTTTTATATTTTTTTGGGCAACTCTGGCCATATAAGACTTTAAACGATAACCGTTATTATGAAAATATCTATATTGAGGTCCAGGCATTCTTATTAAATAAAATCATCGGATTGCCTGGGATGCTAACCCGCGACCCTTCGTATACAAGGCAGGAGCGTTACCAACTACGCCAAGCCCGAGGGCAGCATTTTTTTAAACATTCACACTTTTTTTCTCATTCACACTCACACTCACACACACATTCACACTGTCTTTTCGGCAATTTAAGACTTTTTACGATAACCGTTATTGATTTAATATACATATATGGGGTCCAGGCATTCATATTTAAGCTATTTGGTATCCAATTGGCTTAAATAAAATCATCGGCCTGCCTGGGGTCCGAACCCGCGACGTTTGGTATATGAGGTTAGCACGCTAACCTCTACGCCAAGCCCCAAGGGCCCGAGGACTGCTTGTAAAAGCTTCTCTCTAAATGTATTTTGTTGATTTATGAAATAAAACTTAATCGAATAGAGTATTTTAACGACATTATCGAATTAATTATAATTTAAATAGGTCATTATTAAAAATTAAAATAATTAATTTAAGTTTTTTGGATTCAGTGGATCTCAAAACGTGTATATCCGTCAAAATCTCGATATCAAATTTTTGACATGAATCCAATACTTTCTCTCTAAATATATTAACATATATATAGAGGTAAGAGAAAGTATAAAACGTGTTATGTTATTTTTGACGAGTAGTGCAGTGTGTTTTTTTTTTTTTATAGACTATATATATATTTTTGGAAACTAAATATATCTCGACACAAAAAAATCTGGGGTGACAAGCACAGAACACAGCTTTCGATTACAGAAAGTAAGAGAAAGTTGTGTGCTGTGCGACCAGCCACACCAGATTTTTTTTAGTATTCGATTTTCGTATGATTTTTTTTTTTCTCCGGGTTATATCTTAGATGCCCCAGGGCGCCGATGTCGGTGTCTAGTGGCGCCAAAGGCCTAGGGCGGGGGTGGGGGTCGAGCGGCCCCTTTCGCTCCCACCTATGAATCTAGGCTCTTATTTAATCTCTCGTCTCAAATGTCATAATCAACTAGCTTAACCGAGTGATAGCTAGTTAATTAGAAGTGAACCAGCCGGTCCGATTGCCTACCATTTAGGCGAATATTTTGCTCACTCCATAATACGTAACTATTAATTAAAACGTCTTAGAACGCAATCTAAGTTTCAGTAAGAAAATTAACATATTCTTTTTATTTATATCCTCTATCAGAGTCACATTTACGATTATTAAAATCGCTCGTAAAAATTCATTCACTGATTGAATATGAGAAAATTTTATTTGAAATCAAATAAAATAGGGAAATATCTCTATTTATTCATTTTTCTTTTTATTTTTATTATCATACATAAAATTACAATAATTTCTGGTTTCATCTATCCATTCAACATTTTATATTTTTTTGAAGAGTATTCAAATTCCTTTGTCATTTAGATTTATTTATTAATATCACATTTATATATAAAGCCCTTAAACCGTGTCCGATGTGTGAAACAACCAATCAGGCCTCAGGGATAGCGCTGATTGGCGAAATTCAGAGAGGGCGGAGTCGGAGAGGCATATTCAAAATTTTTAACTACTAAACGTGTGCGAGACGCCGCCGTCCGCCAGGGCCATATTCAACTAATAGATAAATAAATTAGAATTTTATCGTTTAAAACGAGAATCGATTTATTGACCATTAGAGGCAACCTCTTTGTAACGAATTAAATTAAGCTATTTTCTTTTATTCAGAATAGCATCAAATGAGAAAAATGCAGCTATAATTTTTTTCTTTGTATATTTATTCAATTTGTCGTTTCGGTTCCTTGTTTGAACCATCTTCAGAGCTGGCAAAGTTTTTATGAATGCAAACAAGGAACCGAAACGTCAACTTGAATAATGCATTTTCCCATTTGATGCTACCTTCCTATTAATAAAGATTAGACCTCACTTATTAGCTTCTTATTTTTACTTTCTCCTACCTATATATATATACCGTATATGTAATATATAGAGAGAAAGAATTGGATTCATGTCAAAAATTCGATGCCGAGATTTTGATGGATATACACATTTTGAGGTCCCCTGAGTCTAAAAAAGTGGGTCCCTCAAATTGTTCTGTCTATCTGTGTGGATATTTAATTTTTAAGCATGAAGGAAATGAACTAGGAGGTTTTTTTTTTTTTTTTTTAAAAACATTCACACTTTTTTCTCATTCACACTCACATTCACACACACATTCATACAGTCTTTTTGGCAACTTAGGGCCATTTAAGACTTTAGACGATAACCGTTGTAGAGAATATATCTATTGTGGGGTCAGGGCATTTTCTATTTAAGCCATCTGGTATCCAAATGGCTTAAATAAAATCATCGGACTGCCTGGGTCCGAACCCGCGACGTTTGGTATAGGAGGTAGGCGCGCTACTTACTACGCCACACCCGGGGGCAACTAAGAGGTTGAAACTAAATTTAAGTTAGACACTTCCATGGGACGGGACACGAAGCTTTTGAACAAAATCGGCCAAAAAGAACAAGTACTTTCTCTTTGATTTAATGTTTTTTTATTTTTATTATTTTATTTATTAATTTGTTGAGATTTCCCTATTATTACTGTCATACAAATGGACATAATATTTAGTAAGCTTATGTATATTTACAAGATTCAGGAAAGTAAAAATTTACAAAAAAAAAAAAAAAAAAAAAAAAAAAAAAAAAATTATATAGACATTTTTCGTATCTTAAAAGTTGCATCAAACTAGACAACAAGTAAAAAATAAATCTTTTTCTCTTTTATTACTATAAATATGTTCAAAGTCTTGTTCTCATAAACTAACAAGATAAACTCTTCCTCTCTTGTAATTTTATGGCCAGATATTGATTCCGATTGGCTAAAATCGCCCAGAAATTTCTTTGAAAAAATGCTGAAGTCCTCCTTTAGCTTTCCCTTATTGCTTTGGAGATGACACGCATCCTATTCGTTCGTCAAAAATGGTGCTCAACTTTATCTTTTTTCTTTGGTTTTCCATGTTTCAACGAGAGTTTGATATCAATTTTTATTACTTTCTCTTACCTGTGCATATATGTAATATATATAGAGAGAGAAAGTATTGGATTCATGTCTAAAATTGATGTCAGAGATTTTGATGGATCTTCACGCTTTGAGGTCCCTGAATCCAAAAAAGTGGGTTTTCGCGACATGGTCTGTCTGTGTGTGTGTGTGTCCCTGTGTGTGTGTCTGTGAACAAAATATCTCAATAACGGAAAGAGCTAGGAGGTTGAAATTTTATATTTAAGTTAGGCACCCCCATGGGACTGAAAAATAAGCTTTTTGAACAAAATCGGCCAAAGAGTACTAGTACTTTAATGATGTGACTTTTTCAGTTTTTTTCGATTTTCTCAAAATTTGCTCCAACGATTTTTTTTAAAAAATTCAAAAATCAATTATTTTTTAGATTTCTTAAAATGTATATTCTCATTTTGCGATTGAAATCTTCTTAAGACCACTTTACTCTTTGTACTCCATAGAAAAGATAGGAGAAATGGTTGTTATGGGAACAAAATATAAATATTTTGCCATACTTATAAATTTTACATCTTGAAAATAGAATATACCGTACTGTCGGAAACTAAATACATTGCCGACACAAAAAATCTGGTGAGACAAGCACAGAACACAACTTTCGATTACCGAAGGTAAGAGAAAGCTGTGTGCTGTGCGCCAGTCACACCAGATTTTTTTTAAATAAGTTTTTAAATCCATAAATGTTCTAGAATGCTATTTTCCTAGTATCTTAAACATTTATTAATTTTTTGGACTGGGTGGTAAACCAACTCCAGCTCGTCGTACTTTTCTGATGTACTTTTTCACTTTTCGGTTTTCTCAAAATTCGCTCCAGCGACAGCCACGAACTAATATTGAATATCGATACAGTAGAATCCTCGATAATTCGTATCGCCACGGGGCCGACGGTTTGGTACGAAATATCGGGATTTCCAATTTGAAAAATATATTCATGCCAAGACTGAATTGCAGAAAGGAAAGGGAAAAATCTGGTGTGACTGGCGCACAGTACACAACTTCAGTAAGAGAAAGTTGTGCACCGTGCTGGTCACACCAGTCGAGATATATTTAGTTTCCCATAGCATCTTAGTTCCTAACTGACTACGTGATTCATACGAATGCTTCCGTATCCGTTAAGTGTACTTCAATCAAAATTTCACTGGATATATTTTATACCAGTTATCGGAATTTTTAGCCGGAAATACGAATAATCGGGATTCCACTGTATATACCTATTTAAAAAAAAAATTATCAATCTTCATCTAGCAGAATTCCGCTTCCTTTTTTACCTTCGAGCTCAGATAATTGAAAATCCGGATAATCGAGTTTATATACGACCGGAGATTATTTATTTATTTTTTTTACGTAGGCTTCAATTAACTATGAATTATTATTTTTAACGCGCAAAATTATTAAGTCTTTAAAATAATTGTTTGAGAGGGAGAGAGAGAGAGAGAGAGAGAGCGGCCCTTGGTTGGTTTAGCCAGCTCCAGCCCAGGCAGGTGGCTGCCCTTCGCAAGAGAGAAGGTCGTTCGCCTCACAAGACACGTGGTCGGTCCTTCCTCCTTCCTCCTTCCTTGGTCCATGCACACGACTCGATATTCAGATCAGCGAGTTCTTCTCTTCTCGTTGTTGTTGCTTGGTGTGGTTTGCAGAGCATCAAAAAAAAATAACATTCGGATGCGTGTCATGACGCTACTCCTATCACTACTATTAATAACATGCTGACAAAAAATATTAACTCCCGCTTATTATAAATGAATTTAGGAAAAAAAACAGTTAAACTGAATTAACCTTTTTTTTTTTTGTTAATAGGTTAAATAAAGTAATTTAATAGAGTTAATTAATCTCAAGAGTTGTTATCAGGACCATTTTCCGAATTTTGTTACTTATTTGAGATTAGAGGCTCCTATTTCCTTAAGATCTAAATAATAAACTTAAAAGAAAAAAAAAAGTATTAATTAATCGAGGG
>JAKCPI010017308.1:0-38184 GCA_023213315.1 Euborellia annulipes
ATATAGTTTATGTAGAAATAAGCGACACAAGGTCAAGGATAAATCATGAAAATTGTAATTTATAAAACGTTCCATACTCAATGGAAGTCAAACTATCAGATATTTCCTGCACTCTTTTATAGAAAATTTGAGAATTTCAATTGATTGATTTTTGCTATTTTTCGATAGGCGGAGACGTCATAGAAGAGGACCGTTGCTTGGACAAGAAGAAGACCAGAGCAGAATAGTTGGAGAAGAAGCGAAAGAGGAGGAGCTAAGAAGTGTATATGTGTGTGTGTCGTGCATTTTGCTTAGGCGGGGCGGGGGGGCGGAGGGAAGACGATCATGATGGGGTAGTGGGGAGACCGCGACCAGAACAACCGGCGGATTCGATAAAAGGCCGCCGGCCCCCCGCGCCGCCGCCATTCCGCCACTACGCTACTTGGGGGTCGCCACCCCCCCCATCCTCTTCGTGTTTGTTTTTCGACGATCCACATCGATAAATCAACACACAACGAATTTCATCGAGGGAACAGTGTGCACAACAATCGCCAACAATGTGAGTAAAATGCATTTATTCAAATTTAATAGACATTTGATGAATAGGCGTCCCTTAAAAGATGAAGGGATTTTATTTGATTTTCATCTTCACCTCTAATATAGGCCGATTTATTTGATTTCGAAAATTTAATATAAAAATTAAAAGGACGATAAGGAGAAAAAAAAAACAGCTTCCTTTTTCTCTCTCATCACTTTAATTTATTGCAAATATTTCGCTCAATTTTTCTCAAATTTTTTTATAATATTGACAACTCTCTCAATAAATTCATGTGAGTAAAGAATATATGAAAAAAATTTTAAATTGTATAATAAAAAAAGAATAAATTTATTGTCTAAATTTCACAGATATGCACTGAAGATGGCACCTGTATAGGAGCCGAAATATTTGCAATAAATTAAAGTGGTGAGAGAGAAAAAAAAAGGAAGATGTTTTTTTTTTCCCCCTTATCGTCCTAATCAACGATTCCCAGCTACTCAAAATTATAAGGTTGAGGATAAAATAGAGAGATTAACTAGTTGTTTCTTGATGGCTGGATATTATGATATGAGGATGCGTTACAAGGGCAGCCAAGGCGAAAAATAAAACAAAATCTATTTTTTGTCGACGTTTCGAGTGCCGATCGCACTCTTCATCAGGACAAAAATGATGTCAATTCGTCAGGTTATTTGACATGGCAGTGTAGCAACGTTTTAACCATTTTATATTTACTTGAAGACTCTAGTATTTCGACCTCGAAATACTAGAGTCTTCATAGCTACACCACGCCTTGTCAAATAACCTGACGAATTGACATCATTTTGTCCTGATGAAGAGTGCAATCGGCACTCG
The DNA here is from genome assembly GCA_023213315.1 of Euborellia annulipes. Classification (NCBI taxonomy): domain Eukaryota; kingdom Metazoa; phylum Arthropoda; class Insecta; order Dermaptera; family Anisolabididae; genus Euborellia; species Euborellia annulipes. The sequence continues at coordinate 1,370 of JAKCPI010017308.1, forward strand.
AAACGTCGACAAAATAGATTTTTGTTTTATTTTTCGCCTTGGCTGCCCTTGTAACGCAACCTCATAGAGAGATTATTTTCGGGCCCAAAATTTGTTATTAATATTTTTACTAAACGTCACTCATCTTCAGGACATAGTTTAAAAAAAAAATTTATTTCTCTTCTTCATTTAAGGTTTTTTAACCCTTTTTGGCTATGGAGGTCATTTAGGGGTTATTTCTTTATTTTTATAAGTATCGTTGGCTACGTCGTCCTACACACTGATTGCTAGGGGTCACCAATCCCGAGATTGGCATCACTTAACCGCAACGATTGTGGTGACTGTTGCTTTTCTCCGTCCCCCAACTTCATTTAAGTTTAAAAATTTTGTTTAAAATATAGATGAAGAGAAATACGATTTTTTAGCAACTTTGTCCTGAAGATGGGTGACGTTTAAGCCCCCAAATTGGAAATATAAAATTATCCGCCATACAATAAGTAGACCATTGGCGTAGCCAGAAATTTTTGATGGGGGATCAATAAATACCCTATGTGAAATATAATTTGTATTAAATATTTAGTCATGACTTGGGTCCCATGGGGGGGGTTGAACCCCCCAAAACTTCCCCCTGGCTACGCCTATGAGTAGACTATCTATTTTATCTTTCTTATGCATCAATTGCTTCTTCTCTACTTAAAGGATCATTCGCATCATGTTATTTGTAAATATTTATGTTAAAATTTGGATGAAGGGCTCGTTTCATTACAAGAACACAGATAAAGGAGTGTTTGTTTACAAAGACACAGAATTCACCTGACTTTTTTATACCGGTTCGAAATATTTATAAAATTAAATAGTATATGGGCGATCTGTCCAATCTCCCAGAAACTAGCATTTTATTTATCATCGAATACATATAATAATATTTATTTTCATCAGATAAATACATTATGATATATTTTGTTATACCCTTTATTTGCTTTCATTGAAATTCTTATTATTTTATATATAAACTAGCTGCTGGAAAATTTAAGGATTTTGTTTGTTTAATGTTCTAATTTGTTCCCTTCTCCCCCATACTCTCCCCTACGTACATATTCTTCTATCCCCCTCCCCCTCTTTCTCCCAAACATAATTTGAATGATACACCACTTGTCTTTGCTATTATATACAATTTATTTAAATAAAACACTTTGGTTGCTTGAGTGATTAGTTGCCTAACTTCCAGGCGTTTATCAAATATCCAAGTCTTCTGTATCTAATTTCATTAGGAAATTAAATTACAATTGTTAAAATAATATTATCGATAGTTCCGCCTTCATTGGTTTTTTGTTTAAAAACGCGTTTAGATGAATTTAGTAAAATTTGATTTGTATCTTTTAGAAGGGGTGGCAAATACTTTTAACGCGCCAAAATAAATTTTCAAAATTCTCCCCGGCCCCGGACTTTCCCCTTCCTTTCCCCACCCCAATTTTTTGGGTGGAGTTTTTCCCTCCCGAAATTTTTTGGCAAAACACTCTAATTCTTTTAAACTTTAACAAAAATTACATCCCTGTAGGAACCGCCCCCTTGGCCGGTTTTCCCTTAGTAGGGCTTGACCTTTGGGCCTTTTTTATAATTAAATCGCCTTGAAAGCAAGCAGCCTGGTTTTAATAATAATATAATAATAAATTTTTTGGGAAACCTAAATAACCCTAATTTTTAAAAAAAATAAAGATTAAAAACTAAAAGAGGGGAAAAAATTTTTTAATTTTTTTGCAAAAAAAAAAAGGGGGGGGAAAAATTCTTTTTTCAAAATTTGATTTGTTTGGCCAACTTTTTTCAGTAGGCTTGCCAAATTTCAGAAATAATATTTTCTGCCACGCCTATATTTATTATTTTGTTTTTGTTAACGACTCATCATATAATATTATTTTTGGTGATATACCTGTAGGTTATGTGAAATAAAGTTAACGTTTCTAGCTCCGCAGGCCGCTACATGATTCCTCTGCGCTATGTCGATCATTGATTTTATTCTTGTATTTTATTGTTACGTTCTCTTATAAATGTATTATTGAGAGTTTTATTCGAGAAATATGCCGCCTTTGATATTTTATATTTGCAATTGCGAATATTTCTTACTCGGGGCTACAAATTCTAGGTTGAGAATTACTTGACCTTGGCGTTTGTTGATCTTCTTTTATAACAACTCACTAATACAAGGAGAGAATATTTCTTTTTTTTTTAAATAATTGGTTTATTATTATAATAAGATCGTTTATTCCAACTAAATATTCAATACACACTTGATACGGTTGAATTTTTTACTTTCTCTTACCTATATATGTAATGAATTTTTAGGCAGTAGGCTACACTTTACTTTATTTCCGATTTTTCAAATCCATTTTCCGGCTGAGAAAAAAAGTGCGAGCGTTTTTAATAATAATAAAAAAAAAAAAAAAAATAGTTCAGCATCTACTTTTATCAAGTGATGATCTCCCTTTTTTTTACTTCTTTAAATTAATTTCAGACTAATTTCTATATATAATTGATTGGTTTCCCTGTCGGAAATAAAATTAATTTCTTCCTGGCATGAGAAAATAATAAAAGATCCTTCACTTGATTTAGTGGAAAATGTATTGACAATGCCAATATTTTAAACTACTACCGCCCTCCCCTCATACCCCGAAACAAATCAATTAATTAAAAATATTGGCATTGAAAATATATTTTCCACTAAATCAAGGGAGCGTGAAATTTTATCATTGTCGTTTGTCTTTTTTAAATTTTGACTTGATGTTTTAAAAATCTCAATTTGTTTACGGTAAACAAATTTCTTTTATTTCCTTAAGGGGGTTCAGGAGCGACGTCTAAACGTACTTTAAAAAAAAAAAAACTAGACTATTATAAAGAATTTTTCAATGCGGTTTTTTTTTTTTTTTTAAATAAATTAAATTCATAAGAGATTATTGGGACATCGAGCTATAATTTTTTTAATGACTTATTAAAAAATTATCGTAATTAATTTTTTTGTTATCAAGCAATTACAAAAAAACAATCTGTCCCAATAATCTTTAATTTTTTGTTAAATTTAAAAATGAATTTATTGTTATTATTAATTACATATTAATTAAGAAATTTTTAAAATAAGCTTAGATGATTTGTTTAAAAATCAACTGTCAAATTAGTTCAGCATTCTTGCAATAGATGGCAGGCTAGTCTAACGGACGATATAGTATTTGCCTATATCTGGCCCATATTTATATATTTTTATGCTTTTATAAAAGATACATAATATATAATAACATTTATTGTTAAAAGATCAATGAAAATCAACCAAATGCATTAAATATTATTAGCTACTATTCTGACATCTCTTGGCAAATTTTTTAATTACTTGATATTTGGGCATACACAAATTGATATTTGGGCAGTCACAAAAAATCTGGTGTGACAAGTTCTTACCTTAATCGAAAGTTGTGTGCTGTGCGACTAGCCACACCAGACTTTTGTTTTGTCTGTGTTTATTATATCTAGTTTAATTTTAAGATATTACCATGAATAAGAAAAGTTAATTGGTTAATAAAAACAAGCCTTCTCTCTCTCGTTAAACATCATCCTTGGGACGATCTCTATATTTATATAATATCTTTTTTAATTATTTCTAAATATGGTTAATAAAAAAAAAAAGATTATATAAACCATGTCATTTGATACTCGAAATAATTGATAATCAAATTATGTATTATTATTCACTCAACGAATTATGTCCAGCTTTGGTGATTACGGCCGTTGAATTTTAAAAGATTTGATCTAAAGGGTGCTTACAAATTTGAGGTTCTTGAGGTGCTGATTTTGAGAGGTATCAGCCACAATTTTGAAACTATCGACCTCAAATTTTTTTTTTTTAATTAAAGCTATTTAAAATATTCTTGCTATTTTTTTGATTTTCGAAAAAAAAAATATATTTTTTTTAGATTAATCACAAAGTATCTCAAGAAGGAAAAGAGCTAGGAGATTTCAATTTTATATTTAAGTTAGGCACCCCCTGAGACGTAACACGAAGTTTTTTGAATGATTTTGTCAAAATTGCCCTTAAAGTGCGCGTCTCGAAAAGCCGTTAGAAGACGATTCAGTAACGAGGTTACTCTAGGCGGCAAGAGATGGCGTTAGTTTTTCCCATACTTACTATTTTTACCGACTATTTGGCTAAAAAAAGAATAGACTTTAAAGGCGACTTTTTTCCGAAAATAAGAAACTTTTTTTTCCGTTCTCTAATTTTTTTTTTTAAACATTCACAATTTTTTTTCGCATTCACACAGTCTTTTCGGTTACTTAGGCCATACAAGACTTTTACGGTGGCTGTTATAGAGATTAATATACATATTAGGGGTCCAGGCATTCTAATTTAAGGGTATCGAAATGCAGTGGCGGCTCGCCCCATAAGGACTATCGGACGCCGCCCCTCCTAAAGATTTGAAAAAAGTAAAAAATAATTAAACACCCATTCAATTATAATTATACATCTAACTAACCAAAGTGTTTTATCAGTCGCGTACATCGAAAATATAGGGAAAAAACAGGCAAAAATAGCGCGAAAAGTGCGTATTTATAGCCGTCGGACGCTGTCCCTGAACGCCCCAATCCATCAACATGCAGTTATACGGAGAGAGGTGTGGTGGGGGCTGCTGGTGCTATGACGCGTGTAAGCTTGAGCCGAATGGGAGCTTTGGGACGCCGTCCGAGCATGCGCGGAGCGAAGCATCAGCTAGTCGCCGCACAGCGCGCCGGAGTTCCTTAACTTTTTAACCGCATTCTAAGTGTTTAACAAATGTGTGATTGGTATGTGGTGTGATTTAGTGTGTATGGTTTGGTGTTCTCTTTGGGGCCCCCCAGACCCCCCGGTGGTGCGCCCCCCGGGCATTAAACTCACGAGCCGCTACTGTCGAAATGGCTTAAATAAAATCATCGGACTCCTCGGGGTCCGAACCCGCGACTTTTGCTATACGAGGTTAGCTAACCCCTACACCAAGCCCGGGGTCCTTTCTCTAATTATAAGGTCTTTTTTATATAAAAAGACACTTAAAAGGCATTATTTAAGAAATAATATAAAAAAAAAATTTAAAAAATTGATGTCTTATTGTTGGAAACAAAGATAAAACAATTACCTCCTTTGCACAAAGATGGCTGAACGAGGGCGGAGGGGGTGAGGGGCCCAACTGGGGCGCCGTTTTTCGTTCGACCTTTTTTTTTTTTTTGTATTCGAATCTCGTTCGATTTTTTTTTGTAATTTTTTCTCCGGATTTGTGATATAAAATGAATTTATTGTGAAATTTCAAAAAAAAAAGCCGAAATTGGCTTAAAATAGCCTATTTTAAGTTAAAATACTTAAAATAGGCACTAAAAAAGGCATTTATAGATGAAATAGGCACTAAAACCTGTAATCGGCCAAAATAGGCATTATAGCAGTGACGGCGCTACGGGGGGGGGCTAGGGGGGGCATGCGCCCCCCGGCAAGGATCTTTGCCCCCCTGGATGCCCCCCCAATCAGCTCGAAAACCAAATAAAAAAATTTCTAAAATTATTCACTTTTCCTTAAAAAAATGTAATTTAAGTTTTAATCTTTTTATTTCAATGTAAAAAAAGAAAGATTATTTTTTTAAATTCTTTATTTTAATAAATAAATTTATTTACTCTCAAGTTTTTGTCAAGTAATTATCTTTATTTTGTGCCATTATAATGTCGTCGAAAAGAAAAAAAATATCCGATAATTTTACCAATCGAATTGAAATAAATAGAGAAGGGGTCTAAATGGCCTTCGATGCCGAAAAAGACCTAAATTAAAAAAAAAAAACTTTATTGAGCCCCAATCTAAAAAAAAATTTCTTCTTCGAGTACAAATGTAAATCCACCAGCTATGAATCAAGCTCAAGTGATTCAGAAGAAATTGATACTGATTTTGAGAAATTCTGCTCATTGCCAATATCTTTCAGAAAGATTTCTGGACTTTCATATTTCTCAGGAGATAGTGAGGAAGCCTGCCAACCAAAACTGAAAATATTTCCCTGTACGTGCTGGTGGTGTGACATTTTTTAGATCCTCTTTAAAATGTATATTGCCCTTGGAATCTTTTGAAGCACACTTTACTCTCGTACTCAGGGCCGCAGACAGGGGGGGTAGGGAGGGCTATATCCCCGGGGGCCCGGGCCCATTGCTCTCCCACCTTAAAATTCTAATAAAAAATAATTTTCATGGTTAAAATTTCAAATAAAAAAAAAATCATTTTCTTGAAATTTTTTCCTCAGGTGGCCCGGGCCCTTTAAGCTCAAATCAAGTTTGATCTTTTCAAGACTCAGGATAGCTAAAAACGCAGATTTCAGTGGCTAATTTTCAAAAAATTTTCCATACCCCCAGATTCTCCAGGAAATCGTCTGTCCGAATCTGTCCTCGATAAATTATTGTAACTCTTTGTTTAGGAAATTTTGAAAATTTTTTAAATAACTTTATTTAAACAAATATTGTAAGCTATGTATAACTATTTCAAAAGTTGTGTCAAAAACTGTGTAAAAAACTGTTGGCATGAAGGCCACAATAGCCTTTTACATACTAAAAAAAACTTTATTTTTTTTTTGGGGGGGCGTATTAGTAAGTAGCCCCTGGACCCCAATATAGATAAATTCATAAATAACGGTTATCGTAAAAGTCTTAAATGGCCTAAGTTGCCGAAAAGACTGTGTGAATGAGAAAAAAGTGTGAATGTTTAAAAAAAAAAAAAAAATGTTCCGTACTGTTGGAAACTAAATACGCCTATGTAGACTAGAGTCCGACCGAAACAAGATTTTCAACCGAAACCGAATTTTGGCTTCAATTTTAGTTTCGACCGAAATCGAAACTTGTTTTAAACTTTTTCTTAAAATTTCCCATACAAAATTCATCTTTTTTTTAATAAAATTTCCAATTTTTGCTCTTGCGAAAATCATTTGACCTTTTTTTAAGTGCGAATTTCACCCGATTTTTAGTATAGGAGCATAATCCCATCTTTTCAAACTCAGGTTTCGGGCAGGACGAAGTTTCGGCTGAAATTTGGCCGAAACTTCTGTCGCTTCCTAAGGTCACACAAAAAATCTGGTGCCACGAGTCACACCAGATTTTTTGTTTCTCTGTTGATGTAGCCTATATATTTATTGACTGCCCCCCTGTTGATAAGTTTGCCCCACTCCTGCCCCCCCACTGAGAATAAGCTAGCGCCGTCACTGCATTATAGGCACTAAAAAATGCCTCTTATTTTATTCAGAATTTCATGAAACGTATACATATCATATTGGCCTAAATTTTAAGCCATAAATTAAAAAAAAAGGCAAATAGGGCGAAATCCGAGCCCTAATAATAATATTTGGAACAAAAATGACTATTGAATTATGCTATTTGTCTTTTTCCATAAAATTGATAGCTACACCTAATATGAGAGGAAATATAATGTTACAGAAAACATTAAAATAATGATTGAATTTCATAAGTCAATTGATAAATTTTTTATAAAAATCTGGTCTGACTATCGAACAGCACACAACTTTCTCTTACCATAGGTAATTGAAAGTTGTGTTCTGTGCTTGTCACACCAGATTTTTAATGAAATTAATATAGCTTTAATTAAGTTATACCAAGGTTTTGTAATCAAAATGTCACGGTGTTAAATTTTAAGGAATGTGTGTTCTAATTAAAATATTTCTATTTTTAGCGAGAGGATGGGTGAATAGATTGTCAACAATGCCTGGATGAGAGAATCTTGATTTTATTTGACCTTTGATAAATCATAAAGACAGAAAGAAGGTCTCATTAATTAAGTCGGGGTGTTTTAGGTATGAGGAGTGAGTGAGTGAGTGGCTACAAGTCAGTCCTTCAAGGAGGATGAATCAACATAACGCCAATTATTCGCAGATTAATTGATCTAGATTATGCATTCGATGATTCATCTCAAAAAAATCCTTTAATCTAATAGAGGATCTTAAAATCAAGAAGATCTCTTCTTCAATCATGAGGCCGTAATAAAAGAAGAATAATCTTGACCTGTATTTATAATAATTATGTCTGTGTGTGTCTTTTAGGGAAGTCAGTCTTTAGATGGAAATGTAAAACGATCTGCGAAAACTTAAATTTTAAGTACCTTAGTATTTAAATCACATTATTTTGTGACATTAATAAACAGCTGTTTTTTATTTTCTACTTTCTCTTACCTATGTATATGTTAATATATATATGTCGTAGACAGATCGTGAAATTAGGCAGTTCATGAATTGCCTAACAGCAGTTTTGCCGATCGTGTACTGTTTGTAAAGCAAATAAAGATCTCGAAAAAAGTCAATTTTTTCAATATTATTATTATTATCGATTACTAAATTTTCCAAATCTTCCTCACTTTGTAAATCTTGAGTTAAGGTGCGCGTCTCGGGGTTCTAATTTTGGGAGATTCCAGCGGCCACAAATTTGAAGCTATCTACCTCAATTTTTTTAAAATTAAAGCTATTTAAAATGTCTACAACTTATAGAAGCCCTTTTTTTGATTTTCGAAAAAATAAAATTTTTTTTTTAGGTTTATTGCATTAAATTACAAACAGTACACGATCGGCAAAACTGCTGTTAGGCAGTTCATGAACTGCCTAAAAAATTTAGACATTTCATGTAATTCTCGAGCATTACACGATCTGTCTAAGGCCCAATTGCATTTCATGAACTGTCTAAAATTTTTAGCCAGATCATGTAACTGTTTGACCATTACACGATCTGGCTGCAGTTCATGAAATGTCTAGACAGTTCATGAACTGTCTAATTTCACGATCTGTCTACGACATATATATAGAGAGAAAGTATTGGTTTCATGTCGAGATTTTGATGGATATACCCGTTTTGAGGTCTGCTGAATCCAAAAAAGTGGTCTCGGACTGCCTGGGTCCGAACCCGCGTCTTTTGGTATACGAGGTTAGCACGCGAACCCCTACACCAAGCCCCGAGGGCTAGAATTAAAGTTGTAAAACATTAAAAGTCGCTTTTTTAAAAAAAAAAGTCTCTGAGAGGCAAAAAAGAGCCAAAAAAGTCGCTAAAGTCTTTTATGAAAATCTCAAAAAATGTTTCTTTTTGTGAGATCAGTGGAGAAAATCTGGAAAAGTCTCAAAATTGACAAAAAGTCTCAAAAGACTTTTTTTCCGCTCTCTACTTAAAATAAAGGAAAAATTCAATATCTATTGAGAAGTGTAGATTAATACTTTGTTGATCATTTATAGTTTGGAGGGAAAGTGGTGTAGGTTTTCCGTGAAACATTTATAAATAAAATTATTTAGGATATGTGAGGTTTTACTAAGTTGCAAATGATAGAAATATTGAATTTCTAACTCGATATATTTCGGGCTATTAACCCATCTTCAGGAGTACATGTGACTGAGTGAATAAAAGAATAGATGCTACCAAGTAGGCTTGGGTAGGATAGGGGGAGGAGTTGGGGAAATTTGTGAATGTTTGCTTGAGACTAGGGTTGCCTATGGAGGGGGGTTGTCTAAAGATAAAGAAAATTAAAATTAAAAATAAACATTGAAAAAAATTTTTTAACTAACATAAAATTCAATTGTACCTTAATAACACTAGAACTAACATGATGATAAATATTTTAATTAGTGTTATTAAGGTACAATTGAATTTTATGTTAGTTAAAAAATTTTTCAATGTTTATTTTTAATTTTAATTTTCTTTATCTTTAAAAAAAAAAAAAAAAAAAATGTTTTTTAATGTAATGAGTTAAAGTGAATGCCATAGTGTAAGCCAGTCAAAGGCAGTTGACCCAGCAAATTAAAGTCCTTCCTAGAAGAGGCAACCCCCTCCATAGGCAACCCTAGTCTCAAGCAAACATTCACAAATTTTCCCAACTCCTCCCCCACTCCTAACCAAGCCTGCTTGGTAGCATCTATTCTTTTATTCACTCAGTCACATGTACTCCTGAAGATGGGTTAATAGCCCGAAATATATCGAGTTAGAAATTCAATATTTCTTTCATTTACAACTTAGTGACACCTCACATATCCTAAATAATTTTATTTACTTGGTTGATCACTTTCCATTAAAAAATCTTTTATATTTTTTTAATACCACAAAGACATTTTTGTTATCCGGGGCCCAATTTCTTTTTGCGCCTAGGGCCTTATATTGTCTTAATCCGCCACTGATTATTAATATACATAAATATAGGTAAAAAAAAAAAAAACCGTCAACAATCTCAGTTAGATATGATGATAGAGTGAAAGACTTTTTTATTTTATTTTCCTAAACAAGCAGCTAAGCGCGCGAACCATTAATTTGAAGGTATGCCCCGTGAGGCCTTATGGAATTTTATACGAATATTTAGAAGATGAGACGGAAGGTTGCTCAACCTACCTACCTAGAGGTGAGGTCCTTCTCTCTCTCTCTCACACAGTTGTTTGAAATTTCGCTCGAGTATACATACAGATCGATTAGCATCGCAAATCGATATTTAAACACAAATGGCTTTTTAACATGAATTTTATGATCGTATTGTATTCATCTGACGAGGTGTCAACCATTAACAGTACAATTAATTGTTATTCTTGACTAACATCCTCTCTCACATAGCAAAATAAATAAATGTTTAAAAATTAGTCAAAAAAAAAATAAATAAAATGTTAGTTAGTCCCCTGAGGGGTGAACGGCCGGTACAGTCGGCGCCACAAGTGCTTGAGAGCTTAGACAACCTAATTGCTTAGCCCGTCTTTAAAGTAGTTGATATTTAATATTAAAAATCAGCATACAAATTCCTCTTACCTTTGGTTGGAGAAAGTACAGTTGACATATTTTGTTCACAGACACCAAGGGCGGATACAATGGGAGGGAGTTAAAAGGGGGGTTATTACCCACCCCTCCAGATTTGAGAAAAATATTTTTTTTGTTGGAAAAAAAATTTTAATATAAAATTAATTATTTTTACTTTCTCTTACCTATGTATATATGTAATATATATATAGAGAGAAAGTATTGGATTCATGTCAAAAATTCGATGTCGAGATTTTGATGGATCTTCACGTTTTGAGGTCCCCTGAATCCAAAAAAGTGGTTTTCGCGACATGGTCTGTCTGTGGGTGGGTGGGTGGGTGGGTGTGTCTGTGTGTGTGTGTGTGTTCAATTTTAAGCATGAAGGAATTGAGCTACGAGGTTGAAATTCTATATTTAACTTAAACACCCCCCGGGACCGGAAAAATAAGCTTTTAATCAAAATCGGCCAAAGAGTACTAGTACTTTACTGATGTACTTTTTCAGTTTTTTTCGATTTTCTCAAAATTTGCTCCAACGATTTTTTTTAAAATTCAAAAAATCAATTATTTTTTAGATGCTCTTTAAAATGTATATTCTCATTTTGCGATTGAAATCTTCTGAAGACCACTTTACTCCTGTATTTCATAGGGAAGATAGGAGAAATGGTTGCCATGGTAACAAAATATAAATATTTTCCCATACTTATAAATTTTACATCTTGAATTCATATGTTTCGTACTGTCGGGAACTAAATATATGTCGACACAAAAATCTGGTGTGACAAGCACAGAACACAACTTTCGATTACCGAAGGTAAGAGAAAGTTGTGTGCTGTGCGCCAGTCACACCAGATTTTTTTTTAACACTCACTTTTTTCTCATTCACACTCACATTTACACACACATACCAAGAGCGGGACCAGAGGTGTTTCTCGGGAGGGAGTGGGGTAATCTGGTGTGACTGGTCGCACAGCACACTCTTTTTCCTTAATTTCGGTAATTTAAAGGCGCATTCTGTACTTGTTTGCCAGAATATAATTTTTTTTTTTTTTTTTTTTTTTTTTTGAGTCTATTGGGCAGTGCCTGAAGAAAGTTTGTTTACTTTAGGTAATCCCCAATTTTCATATATTTTACCTAATAGTAGAACTAATTTTATATAATTAATACAGTAGTTAATCATTTTTTCACCCCCTTGATTAGTGTGATATAAAATCTCACTCTAATTGTGGGGTGTAATCCCTCTAAGACATGGCATCAGGAGGGGCTCAATATGAGGACCCTAACCTTTTCGCTGCATTCAATTTTACAGAAGAAGATCTATCATTATCCATAAGAAATGCTTTAAATACTCTCAACGAAGACCTGGAATTGGAAAAGAACCTCAAAGCCACACCAAAACGAAAAACAAATTCATTATCTCAAGATCAGCAAAATAAAATTTCTAAAAACATTTCTGTAAGTAAAAATGAAACTGATATAAATAATACTAACGATAAAATTCCATATCATTCATTATGCCAACAAAATAGATATTCGCCAAATGATAAAGGGCCATATTTTCTCTTCATTGATTCTATAAACAATGAAAGAAAACACCCAATGTATATTGGAAAGCTTTTAAAGTTAAATATGATGAACGCATATAAAAATGTAGAATCAATCCTTAAAATTAATAAGCTTAAATTGAAAGTTACAGTAAATAATTTTAAAGATGCTAATGATATAGTTGAAGCTCCGTTTTGGAAAAATAACAATTTTGTCGCCTATGTTCCCAACTTTGCTATTCATAGACAAGGTGTTGTACACAATGTGGACACCTCTATTTCAGAAGAAGAAATTATTAATTTCTCAAGGTCAAGCATACCCATCATCAAGGCTAATAGAATTTTCAAACGCGATAAAAATGATCCCTCTAAAAGAATTCCAACGCCAGTAATTATTGTCTCCTTCAGAGGTCAGATGTTGCCGAAAGATATTCGAATTTTTAATGTTTTATGCACAGTCGATCAATATATAAAAAAAGTGATTCAATGCTTTAAATGCCTTTCTTATGGACATAAAAGCAACTTTTGCCGAGCAAACCACACAAAATGTGAAAATTGCGGGTCTATTGACCACTTTTTAGGCGATTGCATAAATAAATCCCATTGCATCTTCTGTAAGGGCGGACATAGATCCACTAATATACAAGAATGTCCATATTATACCTATCAAAAAAATATTAAAAATACTATGGCTAACGAAAATGTTTCCTTCCAAGAAGCTTCATCATTAGTACCTCCCTTTGGAAAAACATATGCTCAAATTGCAGGTGTACAGATAGAAAGGCAGAATACTTCATGGCAACCTGGTAATAGTAATTATTCTTCCTCACTATCTCACCAGACAAATACGACTAATACTCAGTCTTCAATAAAAAGAAAAGTACAACAGCCTCCGAAAATTCACTTTGAAAAGCCTAGTAATATTTCCAACAACCTTAACTTACCGTCAGCACCTCTTCCACCAAATCCCTATAGGCCTACAGTCCAAGAATTGGAAGATATTAAGAATATGTTAAACATTTTAATTAGTAAAATAACAACTTTAAATCGAATTTCTCCAAATATCGAGATGTCTCAACAACCAACTGAAGAAGATTTGTTTTTTAGAGAAGGAGAGCGACTTCAATTCAGCAATCAAGAACTTTAACAAATGTAGTTTATTTATGTAAAACATGTATTTTAATGTATAACTTTATTTTTGTATTCTTAGCAGAGGGAAAATGACCCAGCAGTCAAGTACCTAAAAATAAACAAATAAATAAAAAAAAAAAAATTTTTGAAATTTTACATTGAAAATAATTTTTTTTTTTTCAAATTTCGGGGGAGGGGGGGTAATTACCCCCTTTGCTCCCCCCCTTTGTATCCGCCTTTGACACATACACAGAGTCTTTTCGGCAACTTAGGCCATTTAAGACTTTAAACGATACTCGTATGTTTAATTATATCTATTGTGGGTCCAGGCATTCTTATTTAAGCCATTTGGTATCCAAAAGGCTTAAATAAAATCATTGGACTGCCTGGGGTCCGAACCCGCGACTTTTGGTATACGAGGTTAGCACGCTAACTCCTATATCAAGCCCGAGGGCTTAAAAATTAATACTAACAAATTTGATTTGTTTATATATTCTGGTAAACAAGTACAGAATGCACCTTTAAATTTCCGAAAATAAGAAAAAATTATGTGCTGTGCGACCAGTCACACCAGAATACCCTCCCCTTCCGAGAAAACTCCTCTGTCATCCGCCACTAACAGACACACAGACAAACCATGTTGCGAAAACCACTTTTTTTTATTCAGGGCACCTCAAAACGTGTATATCCATCAAAATCTCGACATAGAATTTTTGACATTTTCTTAGAAACACAGTACCTGTAAGAATAGTTTTTTTTTTTTTTTTAATTACGAAAATTGAATTATGATCAATAAGGTGCTGGCCGAAATGTTTCGGTGGAAATAAAGTCCTTAAATATTTATATATAATACATTTTTGACATGAATCCAGAATCCAAAGCTTTTCTCTCTATATATATTAACATATATAGAGGTAAGAGAAAGCAAAAAGTTTTCTATGATAGAAGAAAAAATCGACAGTCGACATATTCTACACTTTATCCACCTTACCATCATCATCTCTCAAAGTCATTGATCTCGTCATAAATTCAGATACCAGAGATTTTGGCAACGAAAAGACAATGCAATGTCCTAATTCCCCCAAGTGGGTTTGTCCTAATCTAAATAAAATTTGCACTAGTATCTAATAACTGTTTGAGCCGCCTACGTGTAAGGAAGGCCCCTAACTGTTTGTGATCCATCCAAGAAATGGGACAAGGCCTTCAGGATCAAATGCAAATCACTCGCTTTTTTTTTTTTTTTTATACCCATCTTAAAACAAATTTATTAGATTAGTATAGAGCTGTCAAAATTAAATACAAATAACAGTGAATACTCTTTTAGAGTACGTAAAATTGTCTTTTATGACAGTCTTTAATCTTTATAAAGAACGGCTTGGACCACCTGACGGGCGATGTATCGAAACGTCAACACAAATTATCTTCTTCCAATTGGAATGTTTATTTAAATTTTATTTTTTTTATTATTACGGAAAATAGAATTTGTGTTTGAGTCTCTTTGAATTTAATTGTTGATTGTTTATTTATTCTTTTTTTTAAATTATTTTAAATATCAATTAAGATCTAATTGCTTAACTTCTAATTAACTAGCTATTCCCCGCCTAAGATAGTTGACTTTCGAGTCTTTTCGCATCTAATTAAACTAATCATATGATTACATATGAGCCTATTTAACTAGCTAAGACCCAAAGATCGTTATAAGGCTTAATTAAGTGTGAAATTAGAAACACAAGCATTGTTAAGTAATTTTTTTTTTAGAAAATTTAAAGAAACATTTTTAAATTAATGAGCTTTAATTTATTATTATAATTTTTAATATTTATTTTAATTAATTTTAATTATCATTTTTAATAATTTTTTTAATAAATAATATCTTTATTAAGTTGCTAACTTCACAAAACTTTGTTTATACCTCAAAAATATGTGAAAAGACTCATTTTTTTTTAATTTGAAGGTTAAGTGTTTGTTGTTTACAATATCGATGATTTGCTCTCGGTCGGTTGGCTAAAACTGAAGAAACCGGCTCTTAGAAAGATAAAGATTTGAATATTGGATTAATATTAAAAAAAAAAAATATTCAATTATGTAGCCTAATTTATTATTCTTCAATAATTGAAAGCGTAAAAGAGCTCTAATTCTGTTGATCGTTATTTAGATAAAAAGTGGTTTTAAGATAATACCAATTTATGATCCCTAAATGGTCCAATTCGCGAAAATACCTAACAAGCTCTCTCAATTTATTTTTATATATATATATATATTCAAAAACGAAATAATGTATATGTGAAGATAATTAATGGTGTTTTGTAAGTTGACGTTTGAAGTAGTGCTTGGAGGGAACAGGTTGTGTTTCAAAGTTCACTCACCTGTCAAGAAGAAGAAGAAAAAAAAAGAAGAAGTTCTCATCTCTTTTGCACTCTTGAATCCGTCGTCATCAAGAAAATAATAATAACGTCATTGCAATGTAATGTCAGGGTCGAATGTAATAATTTATCACCGGAAATATATGAAAAATTTTGAAATAGATAATAATAATAATAATAATAAATCTTAAATACCTGGTAGTTTATACAAATTTGAATATATTAGTTTGGATTCATGGCAAATTCATTTCTATAGCTTCTGTTGTCACGTTTCAAGATGTAATGCTCAGTAAATTCGCTTTCTGATGTGAACCATAAAATTTTTTAATTTTTCTCTCCCCCTTTCAATTGTCTGTCACCCTTGTAATTTAGTCCTCTTTGGTAGGGCGGCTCTAAGTTTGATATTTTGACCACGGCTCGTTTTTAACAATATCATTTTTTTTGCGTTTCTTTCATTCCTAAAGCCCCCCGCACACGATCAATAATATTGTCAATAATATTATTGACAATAATATTGTCAATATGCAATTCAATAACGACAGACCGTACACTATTCAATATTATTGTCAATAGTTTCATTTCATTTGCCTTTTTAGTAGTGCCCGGGCAGTTTAAAGTGACACACTTGTTTATTTTATTATGAGTAAAAAATTTTAATATAGGCCTAATCGTATGGAGCAAGGCCGTCTAATTTACAGGAAGGTGAAGAAAATAGACTTTATTCAGCCCAAAATTATTTATTATCTACCAATGTCAACGTTTCGGGGACTATACGTCACCCATCCTCAGGACCTTAAAATACAACACAACAACAAAACTTTACAAATTAAGATAAACTTAAAAAGCAAGATATAAAAGAAAAAAAAAAGAAGAAAGAGGGGAAAAGTACACTTACAAAGGTCGTAAAAAGTATTTCGTGCCTCCAGCACTCGTGTAATAAATACAACAATTATTTTGTTTTTTGAAATGATGGCTTCAGCTCACCATTTCACGAAATAGGCAACTATTCTTAGCACAAGCATTGAACAATAGTGGGTCGTTTTGCCACTTTTTTCGGAGCGAAATGTAAAACCCGGCAAAAGTGGCCCGCCCACATGGGAATTTTTTCTTTTTTTTTCAAATCGAAGAATATCTTCTGTGAGAATTTTTACCTCAAAGTTTCGAAATTTCGACTGAAAATCCCAAAATTGTCATCAAGTTTAATTGGGTTATAAAGCGACCATATTTTGTCACTTGCGATGAAAACTGACATTCTAGCCTCAACGTGTCAGTTGTATGCACTGGAGGGGCCAGAGATTCCTCCTCTGGGCTTAATTGTACTGAATTTGCCCCGTTTTCGGCATCTCTGGCCCTTCCAGGGCATATAACTGGCATTTTGAGGCTAGAATGTCAGATTTCATCGCAAGTGACATCTCGTTATCCAAAAATATGGTCGCTTTATAACCCAACTAAACTTAATGACAATTTTGGAATTTTCAGTCGAAATTTCGAAACTTTGAGGTAAAAATTCTCACAGAAGATATTCTCCGATTTGAAAAAAAAAAAAAATTATATCTGTAATGTCCATGTGGGTGGGCCACTTTTTCCGGGTATTACATTTCACTCCATAATCAAAAGTGACAAAACGACCCACGCTAGCGTTGGTTCTGACCACCATTTAACATTAAACTGTTGGAGATATATTTAAAACACATCTAATTGATTGACCTCTTATTTTTTTCGTCTTTAGGCTGAGGCAAGCTAGGTTTTTTTTTAACATATCAAGGACGTACCACACGCTGATCCCTCGGGTTCACCCATTCAAAGTTTCCCCGCGCTTGGCACTACTTAACCGCAACGATTGTGTTGAATGTTGTTTTTTTACTCCGTCTTTGATATCTTCTTGTGGCGATTTGTGATTTCTTTTAAATATCACGCGGGCCGTAGTTAGCCCACTACAATAGCTATAATTAAATTGTAATTTGCTAATTTACAAATTGACTATGAAAACGGACGTTAGTTAAATTAAATTTAATGATGAGTAGGAAAGTCTTTAAAATTTTATTATTATTGAAGAAGGAATTTCATTAGCATAATTTATTTCACACTTAACATATAAATACTGTATTATAATCAAAGTGTTGTTTTATATAAAAGCTGCTGTTTTTTGTCCTCTATTTATTTATTAGAGTGTCCCCCCACACTTAATCCAGATTTCTGGATTATTATTTTCTCTTACCTATATATGTATAGATATAAAGAGAGAGAAAGTATTGGATTCATGTCAAAAATTCGATCTGTCGATGTTTTGATGGTTATATGTTCTAAGGTCCGCTGAGTCCAAACAAGTGGTTTTCGCAACATTGTCTGTGTGTGTTTGTGAACAAAATATTGCAAGAACGAAAAGAGCTAGGAGGTTGAAATTTTATATTTAAGTTAGGCACCCCCTGGGACGTGACACGAAGCTTTTAATCAAAATCGGCCAAAGAGTACTAGTACTTTACTGATGTAGTTTTTCAGTTTTTTTCGATTTTCTCAAAATTCGATCTAACGATTTTGGTTAAAATTCAAAAATCAATTATTTTTTAGATGCTCTTTAAAATGTATATTCTTATTTTGCCATTGAAATCTTTTAAAGCACACTTTACTCTTGTACTTCATAGGAAAGATAGGAGAAATTGCCATGGTAACAAAATGTATAAATATTTCCCCATACTTATAAATTTTACATCTTGAATTCTAATATATCGGCGGAAACTAAATATATGTCGACACGAAAAATCTGGTGTGACAAGCACAGTACACAACTTTCTCTTGCCGAGGGTAAGAGAAAGTTGTGTGCTGTGTGAGCAGTCACACCAGATTTTTTAAATATTTTTTTTGAACAAATTTTCTTAGAGTGTGATATTTTATTGAAACTGATAAGAATTGTGGGCTGCCTGTCATTTTTATTTACATAACATCTCACTCTCTCTCTCTCTCTTTATCTTATTTAACATTCAATTGAAATCCACTTTCATCCAATAACTTATTGCCACCTGAATTTAGAGGTTGACGTTAATGGTGATAAAATTTGCAAAAAATTGGCAAAGGTCAAAGGAATTTTAGATAAGTCCAATGTAAATTCAATATAGACATTAGGGATTATTGATGTGTAGCGTTAACATTCTACAACTCACCATAATTTTATTTATCGATATGTAAATTCTCAATTGACAATAAAATCAAAATTAATAGAGGAAAGAAGTGCGATAACAAAAATAATCGATTTCAACGGAATTGCACATTTTGAGATGTGAAATGCCACATTATGATAGGGATAAGATCCTAATTTGAATCCTTATAAGTAATTAATTAAAAAAAAAAACACTAGATGATATGTTTCAATATAGTTATTGATACAAATACGTATTTCGAAACTGTGTCTTTTTGAGGTGTAATACTAAATAAATTTATACTGTATTTAATAGCCTATCAAATAATATATTGTAACTCATCAACTAGTTTGTTTAATTAATTTTAGCAAATAAAAGCCTAAACTAAAACTGAATGATGAAGATGCTTTATAGCTGGGCTGGATAAGTAAAAAGAATATCAGTTATTGTATTAAGGCCTACTAGGCTGGCGTTTCGGTCTTGATTACGACCATGTGGACTGTAGATATATAAGCACGTAAATAAATATTCAATGAACATATAATAATTTTTATATAAAATTTTGATTGAAATTTTATATAGAAAATTATTTCGAGCCTATATCGACAATCCACAAGCTCTGAAGATTGTCTTAATCAAGATCGAAACGTTAGCCTAGTTGGCCTTAATACAATAGCTGCTATTCTTTTTATTTCCTCACTAAATATTAAGTCCTGAAGAAGTGCTTGTTGTTTTTATTTATCCGTCACATTCTAATCTATATATATTTAATTCGCTAATGTCCGCCTGTCTGTCACGCTCTATTTAAGCAACTTCCTGTTGGAATTTTTAAATGAAATTTTATATCCATAAAGAGTGCGTTCTCTGGATTACAGGAAAATTATTTTCATTCCGAAATTCCTATAAATTTTTGAGTTATCAATTCTTAAAGATACGATTTCTCCGATAAGAAATGTATAGAAAAATTTTTATGTATTCTTTTCATTTGTGTATTCCATGAATGTAAACAAATCCTCAAGCAGGCACTGGATTGGAATAGTAGTAATAATCATTTTTATAATTAAAAAAATTCGAGCCCTGTTTAATAATTACTAAAAAAGAACAACCGAATTTATTTTACGAGAAATAAAAAGCATTATACTTATACACAAACAAGTCGGAAATGTGTAATATGATGTTGAGATGTGATAGGGGCTTTTTTCGTAAATTAATTACGCTATGCAAATGGACAATTAACAACATCAAGAGCGCGTCATCATTTTAAACAATTAAGGAATCAAGGATTTTTTTTTTTCTTAATCCATCTCTTTTTTTTCTTTTCTTTAATACGATTATTAATTTGATGTTTTCAAAAGGCGGTCAAGCATTGAACAATGGATGTTAACCTTGCAAATGAGAGTCATTCATCAAATTCATTATTTATATTAGATGAGATTTCAAAGCATTTCATTTTATTTCCTTTTCTGATCTAAATTTGATAGAAAATTTATTTCAATTTCGGTTGCTTCACTTCCAATTAATTACCTATACCTCGGATAAGTTAGTTGACTATGACTTTGAGTCTTTTCACATCTCATTAAGCTAAAATGACTACCAATAATAGAGACTGGGTCGATGACCTTAACTGTTAAATGAACTAAAAAAAAATTCTGGTGTGAAAAGCACAGAACACAACTTTCGATTACCGAAGATGTGTTCTGTGCTATTCTTGAGGATTGTCCTAAATGTGACTGAAACGTCAGTGTGATAATAAATTGAAATAAAACCTAGCTACTTCAACACCTATATTTTTTTTTTTTTTTATTTTTTTTTAGGTCTTTTCTCCTGTAAACTCAATTATTTTCTATTTGATTGGAAATGGAAATACATTTCTCGCCTGGGACGGGATACGAACCTTTGAACCAGAAGCTAAGCTCTACCTCTGAATCATAGGCAAACGGCAAAATTTATAAATAAAAAAATCTGGTGTGACTGTCGCACAGCTAACAACTTTCTCTTACCTTCGGTAATCCAAAGTTGTGTGCTGTGCTTGTCACACCAGATTTTTCGTGTCGACATATATTTAGTTTCCGCCATTATATTAAAATTCAAGATTTGAAATTGATTAACATGGGAAAATATTTATATTTTGATCCATTTCTCCTATCTTTCCTATTATGTACAAGAGAAGTGTGCTTCAGAAGATTTCAATGGCAAAATGAGAATATACATTTTAAAGAGCATCTAAAAAATAATTGATTTATGAATTTAGAAAAAAATCGTGGAGCAAATTTTGAGAAAATCGAAAAAAAAGTACATCAGTAAATGGAAGAATGGCGTTCTACAATTTATTTTCAATTACTTTCGCTGCAAAGTGTTTTAATTCCACCATCTTAGATAAATAATAGCCAAGACTTCCCGGCAATAAATAATTTTAACGTTATGTTAATTACACAATTCTTTATTCTTTAATCTCTCCGATCAACAAAACGTCAAGTTCGATTAATTATTTGATTCATTTGATATAATTTAAATGAGTAGAGGAATGTTTCGGTCTGATGGACATTTGCAAATCCTCTCGCTCTTTGTTTAAGCAACAACAACTGGCCTTTTCGGTCACCAACCCAGAACCTGACCTCTCTCTCTCTCTCTTTAATTATGATACGAATCAGAGAAGAGTTTATTAATTTTTGAAATCATCAATTGTGAGTGATCTAAAACTCCATTGGGAAACAAACCCGGGACCTCTAGCCTATCGGTGTACTTTCCACCACTAGCCCCTCAACCATACCAATGTCGACTCTCCTTGATACTCTTGGCACTCTCAAGGGATCTATTTATATCGTATAATTCAATCATGTCCGTCTGTCTGTCTGTCACGCTCTGTTTGACCAACTTGCCGTTGGAATTTTGAAACTTTTTATACTTAAAAAGGACTCTAGGGATTACAGGAAAATTATTTTCATCCCGAAATTCCTATAACTTTTTGGAAAGTTAGGATTTCTCCCATAGGAAATGTATAGAAAAATATTTATGTATTCTTTGCATTTGTGTATTCTATGAATGTCTCAAGCAGGCACTGGATTGGAATAGTGGTAATGATAATTTTTGGTTTATAATTAAGAAAAGGGAGGGTCCGCCGCAGGCGTGCCCCAGCCAGCTGATCGGGGTCTAGGGGAGCGAGCCCTAAGGCGGGCGACGCGGCTAGTTCATTTATAATATAAAATTAACAAAGTAGAATAAATTATTAGTATTAATAAAAATTTTATTCAAATAAACCTGATATTTTTTGTGGTTGAATACGAATGAATCAATGACCGTTTAAATATCATATTTATAGCAAGGAAATTATTTCCAGCAGATTCATGTTGTACGTCTGTTGATCCGTTGGGGGTCTTTATACTCTTCTTCGCCTAATTGAAATCGAAACAATCGTGAGAATAATTCTAATGTTATATCTATCTATCATAACATTTTACACTAGCCGCGCCGCCCGCCGCAGAGACCGGGGATTCGCTCCCTGGGCCCCCTCAGCTGGCTGCGGTGGTCCCTCACCTTTTCTTTTATTTAATTTAATTCCTCCTTTTTCGGCTGCAGAGGCCATTAGGGTTTTTAATTTTACATATACATATTATTAAAGATTTATAACACCGTTGGCTACCGGGGGACGTTCTACGCTGATTTCAGGGGGTCACCAATCCCAGATTTCGCCGCGCTTGACATTGCTTAATAGCAAAGATTGTGGTGACTGTTGCTCTACTCCGTTGCCAGGCCTCCCGACCACCTTTTCTTAATTATCGAAAGATAATTATTATTACTACGTATTCCAATCCAGTGCCTGCTTGTTTACATCCATAGAATATAGAGTAAGGTGGGGCAAAAGTCCGCACGGGGCAAAAGTCCGAATCCTCATTTTAAAATCCCCGGTAGACTTGGCGTTGTTCTAAACAACTTTGTTAGGTTGCTAACAACAAGAACAGATGATGATTCGAAATTCAATAACGTGTTTGAAGCCGATTGTTAACAATGAGCAAATTTATGTTTTTGTCACCTTCCATCTAATATTTATGGAAATTCTCATGGTTGCAACATGTACCAGCATGCACTTTTCTAACTGTCTAATGTCTTTGATTGCAAGCTGATAACCCTAAATAAATATTTTAAAACCTTTTTTCTCTACAGTTAACAATAAAAATTTTTTGTAACACTTCGATGAAAATAGCTAAATGGGGCAAAAGTCCGCGGCCTCGACGGGGCAAAAGGCCCAATGGATCTCCAATGGAACAAATGTCACCCAATGGTATTCGAGTTTCTAATACCCCTACCTAGTATTTTCTGGGTTTCTAATACCCCTACCTAGTAGTTTCTCGGATTAATGAGCCTAGGGAAACGACCACGACCCGAAATGTTTATGCAGATTATGAACTTCAATCTTACTGGGGACTAATTGTTATAAGGCCTATTGTGTATTTCTAATAAATAAAATAAATACATAAAACATACCTATACCTAATGTATTTCTTATTAAGTCTTTTTTATACCCTGGTTCGAGAGGTTGTTCGCTGCAGGGGCAATTGTTTGCACCTAAGGACTTTTGCCCCGCTAGTGCGGACTTTTACCCCCTCGGTGGGGCAAAAGTCCGCAAATGAAAATTTTTGTTTAAATACCTCTCCTACTCTTATGCTACCGAATTGGAAACCAAAAAATTATGTAAGATAGCCAATTAACCAGGCTTTCAGGGGATGTTCCTATTTTTATTGTATCTTTCATAGGAAGGTCAAAAAAAATTCCCAAAGAAAAACTGCGGACTTTTGCCCCACCTTACTCTATAGACTAAATGCAAGAGAATACATAGATCTTTCTTTATACATTTCCTATGGGAGAAATTGTAACTTTAGGAATTAATAACTCAAAAAGTTATAGGAATTCGGGACCTGAGTATTTTTTCCTTGACTCTCCATAACGTCCTCTATAAGACTGCAAAATTTCGTTTCAAAATTCCAACCGGGAAGTTGGTCAAACAGAGCGTGACAGACGGACACACCGCAATTATTATATATAGATAATTTTTTATTTCTTCGCTAGCGTCTTAACTATATTCATAATGTGGGATAGAACTCAACGTTTTTCAATGGGAATTTATTTTTTTTTCTTTTTTTGACATTCGAATTTAATAAAAAATCGTTTAAGCAAATCGAAAAAAAAAACAACTGAAAAGCGCATCAGTAAAATACTAGTACTCTTTGGCCGACTTTTAGTACAAAAGCTTCGTGTCCTGGTTTAAGGGGGAGGGAGGTATTAATTAAATGTAAAATTTCAACCTCCTAGCTCACACCATCACACAAAGACAGTCCAATTTGCGGGACCAACTTTTTTGGTTTCAGGGGACCACAAATCGTGTATTTTCATTAATTGTCGACATTGATTTTTTTACATGATCGCAATAATTTCTCTATATAAAATATACAATATTATAGGCAGGGATGGGCAAGTTACTCGATTTTGAGTAACGAGATACAAAATACCAATTACTTCAGATTTTTGTAACGAAATACAAGATACCAATTATTCACGGGTTTGTGTAACGAGATACAAGATACCAATTATGTATTTCAAATACATTGAAAATACCAATTACAAACAAATTTTTCCTTGATTTTAAAATACTTTTTGCAGGGGTAATTCTGGAACTAGAGCCCTGCACGGGTACGGGTTGGCCCGTAGGCCCGTTACCCGCCCGGGCGCGCGGGCTTTGGAGGCCATGAAAAAATTACGGGCGGATACGGGAGGGTAGCAAGTCTA
The DNA here is from genome assembly GCA_023213315.1 of Euborellia annulipes. Classification (NCBI taxonomy): domain Eukaryota; kingdom Metazoa; phylum Arthropoda; class Insecta; order Dermaptera; family Anisolabididae; genus Euborellia; species Euborellia annulipes. The sequence continues at coordinate 26,092 of JAKCPI010017308.1, forward strand.
AATAAACGGTTTCGGGCGGACGGGCATGCAAATGAAATTTTATTTAAAAAATACTAGACATTCGTTCATTCATTCACTAAATCTCGGGCGAGAATGGGCGGGTTTGAAAAAATTCCGGGCGGGCCTGAAGAATGGTAAAAAATTACGGGCCGGGTACGGGCGGGAAGTCAAAAAAAAATACGGACACGGACCGGTCTGGGCCAAAAAAAATCGGCCCGTGCAGGGCTCTATCTGGAACCCTAAATAAATTTAGTTTAGAAAAGTGGCAGCTAAACTTATATTGGAGAATACCTTTGGAAAATCGAAAACAATAAAATTATTCATGACACTAAAAAAAATTTATTTATAAAAATATGAAAAGGTTTCAAAAATCAAGTTTTCAAAAAGTTTTGTCGGATAATCTGGACCTTGATGGAGAATGAATAAACCCGCAAATGAAAACAATCTTTCAACTGGGGCAGAAGAACAAAGATTTAGTCGTTGAGAGCTGGTTGAAAGAAAAAAGCAAAAAAGTTTTTTAACGAAGAGTGAAAATTTGGCCGATTGATTGACTTCTCGTTACTGGTTTTTACTAACAAGGGGAGGGCGACACGACCTTGGCATTTCATTTTGGGATAAAACTTCGGGTGATGATTGTAGACCGTTAGGGGGTTCACCCCTTGAAATAGTAACGCGCAACGCTCAATAGTTTCGGAGAAAATGACGTTTAAAAAATTCAAAGTCCGCTTATATACTAGTTAGGCTTTTTATATGACAATGGCGACAATAGTCTAGTAGGTAGCGTGTCTACCTACCAAATGGGCGCTTGGGGTTCGAATCCCGTGCACGACTTGTTTTTTTTTTTAATTAAAATATTTATTTTATTGTTTTTACAATTAAATAAATTTATTATTTAATATTAAAGATTATTTATTAATAAATAACTATAGTGTTATTTTGCTAACAAAAAAAAAAGACTAAATTTTAAATCATAATTATATTCAATAGCAATATTTTAAATAACTACCAAATAAATACACTATTATTTAATAAACTATTCTTCAAAATACTATAATTTAGGCTATTAATAAGTAAAAAGTTTCAATCTTATTTCTTGATTTTACATTATAAGCATTTATACATTATACTTTTTTATTACAAACGTGAGACTGAATGATAATCATCATAAAAACATTTGAAACAAAAATTTTTTCGGCATCTAGCACAATTAATTAAAGCGGAATAATTTTTACAAGAACAATGAATTATTTTTTAAAAGATCAGTTGGAAAACAGACAAACATCATTTACGTTCACAAAAATTTCTCTATTAATACCAGGGGTGTGCCTATGAAACCGACCTTTAGAGGTGCGCACATAAACACATATTTTATAAAAGTGAAAAAAGATATTTTATTCAAAGTAATTTCCTTCGTTAGCAATACAATTCTCCCATCTTTCAGGGAGCTTATGAATCCCTCTCCAAAAAAACTCGTCTTCTTTCGAGGCAAACCATTCATCGAGCCATTTGGCAACATTTTCGTAATCTGTGAACTGCTGCTCCCTCAAAGCGTGACCCAAAGATGAAAACAAGTGATAGTCCGTTGGGGCCAAGTCTGGGGAATAAGCCGCATGTGTGAGAATTTCCCACCCAAACGTTTCAATGGTTTCTTTGGTTCGTTTTGCAGCGTGTGACGGAGCGTTGTCGTGCAACAAGATGACTTTGTGCTGCCTTTTTTGATATTCTGGTCTTCTTTGGCGTATAGCCTGGTTCAATTTCACCATTTGCTGTTGATAACGTTCCGTATTGACAGTTTCGCCAGGTTTCAGGAGTTCGTAATAGATAATTCCCTTCTGATCCCACCAAACACAAAGCATTGTCTTTCGTCCATATCGATTTGGTCTTGGAGTCGATGTTGATGGCTCACCTGGAGATACCCATGATGCTCGACGCTTAGGATTTTCAAAAAGATCCATTTTTCATCTCCAGTAACAATTCGATGAAGAAATGACTTTCTTTTGTATCTGGCGAGCAGCATCTCACAAGTGGTTTTTCGGTTCTCTTGCTGCCTTTCGTTCAGTTCATGTGGAACCCATTTCCCGATCTTCTGGATCTTCCCCATAGCTTTCAGACGCTTGGAAATAGTTTCCCGAGTCACGTTTAACTGTTCTGCCAATTGTTGTTGTGTTTGAGTTGAATCTTCATTCAACAATTCTTGCAAATCGGTGTCATCAAACTTTTTGGGCGGTCGGCCACGTGCTTCGTTCTTAATGTCAAAATCTCCCCTCTTGAATTTTTTGAACCATTCTTTGCACTGTGTTTCACCAAGAGCATAGTCGCCAAAAGCTTCTACAAGCATTCGATGAGACTCCGCGGCCGTTTTTTTTAAATGATAGCAAAAAATCAACGCCGTCCGCAAATCACTTTGTTGAGGAACAAAGGTTGACATGTTTGACGTGGCGAAAAAAAATGTTGGGAGTATGAAATTGGAATTTTTTTGAGTTCGAAACTTAGAACAGACATAAACCAAACAAACAAACTCAATAACTAGACTGTATAGTACCAAAACTGGCCGCCAGGATTTTTCAAAGTAAAGGCGGTTTCATAGGCACACCCCTGGTATATAATCTATAATATTAAATAATCAATTTATTTAATTATAAAAACAATAAAATAAATAATTTAATAAAAAAAAAAAAATAAGTCGAGGCGAGATTCGAACCCCAAGCGCCAGTTTGGTGGGTAGACACGCTACCTGCTAGACTATTGTCGCCATTGTCATATAAAAAGCCTAACTAGTATATAAGCGAACTTTGAATTTTTTAAACGTCATTTTCTCCGTATCTATTGAGCGTTGCGCGTTACTATTTCAAGGGGTGAACACCCTAACGGTCTACAATCATCACCCGAAGTTTCATCCCAAAATGAAATGCCAAGGTCGTGCCCTCCCCTTGTAAGCCCGATATTGTTCAACATATTCATTGACGATATTGACCAAATATGGGAGAAAAATAATGAAGGCGAGACGGTCATCAATAATGAAAAAGTCTATTGCCTTAAATACGCAGACGACATTGTGATAATGGCGGACTACCCAGAAGAACTTCAATTAATGTTAAGCGGTCTACACGATCAACGCGGAGAAAACCAAAGTTGTAATGTTCAGAAGGAAAGGCCGAAGAGGAAGAACACCTGAATGGAAGATAGAAAATCAAATTATAGAAGAAGTGAAGGAAGTTAAATACCTGGGTTACACGTTTACGCAGCACAATTCATACCAACAACATATAAAGAAAATAACATCAAAGGCAATAAAAACAGCAAACATGGTTTGGAGTATTTTTAAAAGAACGAGATGCACCAACTGGAAGAAGATAGACCAAATGTTCACAGCCTTGGTCCAGTCAATAACATCGTATGGCGCAGAAATCTGGGGAATGAGAGAATGGGATGAAGTGGAAAAGACCCAAGCAAGATATTACAAGATGATGCTGGGATTAAGACGAAACACGCCGAGCTACTTATGGAAGGGTGAGACCGGAAGATTCAAGATGAAGAACGTGACTTTAAAAAAGACCTTAAAATATATTATAGACATAAAACAGATGGATGACGAAAGACTACCTAAAATATGCCTTGACCAAATGATAAAGGATATAGAGAACGGGAAACCAACACAGTGGGGAAAGCATTTGGTCAAAGCAGCAAACGACGCGGGAAACCCAGACTTAATCGACATAATAAAGGAGGGAAATGTAAGACAAATGACTAAAAGAATGGAGGACACGTTAAAGAAGACAATAGACCAGGAAATACAACAGGACTGGAGCAATATAGACAAATCAAACTACTGTAACTACTATAAAGATATTAAGACAGACCGGGGAATGGAAGACGGCACAAAATGGAGGGAAAGGACATGGTGGACCAAAATAAGATGCGGTAACTTATTAAGGGACATGACTTTTGGGGAAAACATACATTGTAGGGGATGTGGGAAAGTGAGGGAGACCTTGGAACACTTATGGACATGTGAAGAGACAGACGAACAATTGGACACAGACACCAGGACATGGAAAAGCAATTCAGACAATAAAAATAGACTATGGACAATTATAAAGGGCAAATTAGACAAAAACTTAATAAATTGGACAAGACAAATACTACAAATGAAAAGACAACCCGGCGAAGAAGATGAAAGGCAGAAAAGAAAAAATCTGGTGTGACTGGCGCACAGCACACAACTTTCTCTTACCTTCGGTAATCGAAAGTTGTGTTCTGTGCTTGTCACACCAGATTTTTTGTGTCGACATGTATTTAGTTCCCGACAGTATGGAACATGAATTCAGATGTAAAATTTATAAGTATGGGAAAATATTTATATTTTGTTACCATGGCAACCATTTCTCCTATCTTCCCTATGAAATACAAGAGTAAAGTGGTCTTCAGAAGATTTCAATCGCAAAATGAGAATATACATTTGAAAGAGCATCTAAAAAATAATTGATTTTTGAATTTTAAAAAAAATCGTTGGAGCAAATTTTGAGAAAATCGAAAAAAACTGAAAAAGTACATCAGTAAAGTACTAGTACTCTTTGGCCGATTTCGATTAAAAGCTTATTTTTCCGGTCCCGGGGGGTGTTTAACTTAATTATAAAATTTCAACCTCCTAGCTCAATCCCTTCATGCTTAAAATTGAACAAACACACACACACACACACACACACACACACACACACACACACACACACACACACACACAGACAGACCATGTCGCGAAAACCACTTTTTTGGATTCAGGGGACCTCAAAACGTGAAGATCCATCAAAATCTCGACATCGAATTTTTGACATGAATCCAATACTTTCTCTCTATATATATATTACATATATACATAGGTAAGAGAAAGTAAAAAACCAGTAAATTAAGAAAATTTTACAAATAATATGTAAAAATACTGTAAAAAAAAAAAAAAAATTCTGTAACCCTAAAACCTCAAAAAGAGGTAAAGGAAAAAAAGGAATCAATAAACTAAACTAAACTAAACTACCTCCACACAAGAATGTCCACTAGAGGCGGACAATGAGGCTAGTGAGTATAAAATTTTGTTTTGCCCACTCCTGAAATGAAATTCCTGCTATCACGCACGCTCTGTTTTATCAACTTGCCGTAATTTTCCCACCTTTAAATAGGTCAGTGAGCGATTAGAAATATTAGTTGGATCCCCAAATGGGGATTGTCTAAAAGTAACCTATTAAATTTAACACCGAAACAGTGAAACTTTTGAATAGTAATTATGTGAGCATAAGTAGAGGGAGAAAATTAAAAAGGGGAGGAGGTAAGGAGCATAAGTAATTAAAATAAATCTATTCCATTACGTTATATAGGCCGCCTATTATCTTTTTTGGATCATATTGTTTTAAACGAGAGAGCGAAATCATTTAATTAAAATGGCTACCGATAGATGGCACTAGTAGTATTAGTTTTGAGAGGAAATCATCTTTGCTGGAAGGTAGGCAGCCATATACACTCGTAGTGTCTTTGTGTGCCTACCTCAGGGCCGGATCTAGGGGGGGGGGGGGGCAGTGGGTGCACGTGCCCCGGGCGGCAGATATCAGGGGGCGGCAAATTTTGCCTAAAAAAAAAGGTAAAATATTTTTTTCGGACGGGAAAATTTGATTCCGCAAAAAAAAAAAAAAAATTTCGCAGATATATTTTTGAGATCAGGGAAAATTTTAAGGAGGGGGCGGCAAATTAAATTTTGCCCCCCTTAAAAAATCTTCTAGTTCCAGCCCTGGCCTACCTTAATAAAAATCTGGTGTGACTGGCGCACAGCACACAACTTTCTCTTACCTTCGGTAATCGAAAGTTGTGTGCTGTGCTTGTCTCACCAGATTTTTTGTGCCGACATGTATTTAGTTTCCGACAGTACGGTACATTCGATTTTCAAGGTGTAAAATTTATATGTGAAATATTTATATTTTGATACCATGGCACCATTTTTCCTATCTTTTCTATAGAGTACAAGAGTAAAGTGGTCTTCAGAAGATTTCAATGACAAAATGAGAATATACATTTTAAAGAGAATCTAAAAAATAATTGATTTTTGAATTAAAAAAAAAAATCGTTGGAGCAAATTTAGAGAAAATCGAAAAAAACTGAAAAAGTGCATCAGTAAAGTACTAGTACTTTTTGGCCGATTTTGTTAAAAAGTTTCGTGTCACGTCCCATGGGGTGCCTAACTTAAATATAAAATTTCAACCTCCTAGCTCTTTTCGTTCTTGAGATATTTTGTTCACAGACACACACACAGACAGACCATGTCGCGAAAACCACTTTTTTGGATTCAGGGGACCTCAAAACGTTTACATCCATCAAAATCTCGACATCGAATTTTTGACATAAAACCAATACTTTCTCTATCTTTTTATATATATAATTCTTCTGTACGTGTGTATGTGACTGAACTCCTCCTAAACAACTGAACCAATTATGATGAAATTTTCTGTGTATGTTTGTGAGAGTCCCGGACAGGTTTTGTTTCACAAATAACAATAAGTTAATGAGTAATTAACCGTTAAAATAAGAAAAAAATAAAAATTAGGAGAAATTGTTGCCATGGTAACAAAATATAAATATTTACCCATGTTTACGATTTTTGTTATTTATTTACATTTTGAATTCTAAAATATCGGCGTGTATGTGTACCGGGAGAGTCCCGGAAAAGATATTATTCACAAAAAATCTTAAGTTGATGAATAATTAACCGTTAAAATAAACTCTATATATAAAAATGAAAAGGGAAAATGTATGTACCGGTATGTATATAAGCCGAAGGCGAGCAGGGGGGGGTCCAGGGGGCGCAGTCCCCTGGCTAGACGGAAAGCCCCGCCGAAGGCGGGGCTTTGCGTCTAGTATATATATATATATATATATTGATATATTATTACATATATATAGAGGTAAGAGAAAGTAAAAAGGTATATAATGCCCCCGGGCTTGGCATAGTTGGTAGCGCGCCTGCCTTGTATACCAAGGATCGGGGGTTCGGATCCCAGACAATCCAATGATTCTATTTAAGGCATTTGGATACCAAATGGCTTAAATAAGAATGCCTGGACCCCAATATATATATATAGGCCTATATTCATAATAACGGTTATCGTATAAAGTCTTAAATGGCCTAAGTTGCCGAAAAGAATGTGAATATTAGTGTGAATGGGAAAAAAGTGAGAGTGTTTAAAAAAACAAAAAAAAAAAAAATCTATAATGGCCCCTCGGCGACATATACAATAAATTTGATTTAAAATATAACTATGATTAATATTTGAATATTTTCAGCTTGTTAATTAGGATTAAATTTTAAAGTCAAATACTTGGAATACTTTGTACAATACCTAAACCAAATAATTTTAAAATGTCCATTAATGCGTTATTATGAAAATTAATTATTTTTTTTTACGATAAAGAAGTGTTTCTCAAACAATTTGAAGCTGCGACACACTTTTATTAAGTCGAAAATTCCGCGACACACTAAAAGTAAGAATACTACTGTATTGTATAGTTCTATAGTTTGTAAATGTAACATTATAGGAAGGTGAAGAAAATAGACTTAATTCGGCCCAAAATTATTTATTACCAATGTCTACGTTTCGGGGACTAAACGTCACCCATCCTCAGGACAAAGGTCCTAAAGTCTTTCGTGCCTCCAGCACTCGTGTAATAAATACAACAATAATTTGTTGTGTGAAATGATGGCTGTATTTTATTTTAGGGTTCAGCTCACCATACTAAAATAAAATACAGCCATCATTTCACACAACAAATTATTGTTGTATTTATTACACGAGTGCTGGAGGCACGAAAGACTTTACGACCTTGTCCTGAGGATGGGTGACGTTTAGTCCCCGAAACGTAGACATTGGTAATAAATAATTTTGGGCCGAATTAAGTCTATTTTCTTCACCTTCCTGTAAATTAGACGGCCTTCCTCCATACGATTATGTAACATTATATCTGAAAACAGCAAAAAATAATATACTTTTTATTTGTTTTAAGTAAATTTAGTAATATGTATATGTACAGTGAGGGTCCCACCCATGCGTTTTCTTCTTGTGATTATTTCATTGTTTTTATAAAAGAAAATAAAAATCTTTATTGGAAATTTTCTAGTTTTGAACCATGAAATAATCACAAGTAAAAAACGCATGGATGAGACTTAATATTGTCCCTCACTGTACATAACAAAATCATAATTTTTAAAGAAAAATATAAATTTTTAATGGGATGGATGGGGCTGATGTAGAGAAAAAGGTTTTATTCAGAGAGTGAATCCTCTCCAAATGACTGTTATATAACAGTTCAATGGAGAGGATAAGTGAAACAAGATTTCCCTTTAAAAATTCCAATTTTAAGGTTTATTCGAATAAGCAACCTTTTAACAAATGAGCCCATTGCCGAATATATATTCTTTTTGTTTTATTTAGAAGGATTAGCCGACCCTTTTAGATGAGACATCGTTTCTAGGGAGCACCGCGTAGAGGTTCCTTCCAAGCCCCCCAAGAGCCTCTTCTTCTTAAAGCTCTTCAATGATAGACGACACGATCCATTGAGTAGATGCTCTTCACTTTAGCTGTTTGTTGTGTCCTTTTAAATAAATCCTAGGAGATTCTTCTTCGACCGTTTGTAAAATTATAATGTTCTATCAAACTGCCTGCTGATTATCCATCAATTTCAATTTGTAAAGAGATCATCTGTACTCAGGTATGGATTTGTGAACAAGTTGAGAAAAGAATATTTTCATTTGTTGGCAGAGTATTGATGTAAAAATGAAATAAAAATAGCTGGATAATGAAAGTTTGTCACTCTAAATAAACTTCAAAATAAAGACAAATAAAAACTTTCTGAATGGCATTTGACTCAAGGATCGAAATTGTTAGAATATCGTCGTCTAACCTGAAAAAAATAATCATTCTAATTATTAAAAAACAAATTCAATCTCTTCTCTTTTTATATTAATTTTATACAATACCTTTGAGTAGAGTATTTGATTGCTTTGCAAAAGAATTCCATTAGAGCAGTGGTTTCCAATCTGCGGCCCACTTTTTCCGTAAAAAAAAAACGCTGAGGACCAGTTGGCATTCCACGCCAACTCGACCACTTTTGAACCCGACCATTTTTGATTTGGCTGAAACTTTGTCATCTTTTTGTACCCTATTGAAAACGTATTTGAGAATTTTTTCAGATTTTACGACCCAGCCAAAAAAAAGTTATAGCATTTTCAAAAAACATCGATTTTTTTTTTAAATAACCGTAACACTGTCAAAAATTAACTTATCGGGACGATTATTTTTTTTGAAATTTTTGTCTTTAAATGTACTCTTCAGAAAAAAATATGACAAAATTTTACAGATTCATCTTGAACGTTGTTTTTGACATTTTCGGCAAAAAACAAAAATTTCGGGATGAATGACACTTTTTTTTTAATTTTTTTTTTTATAAAAAACTTTGATTTTTTCTACAAATGATCTGAAAATTTCAGAGTGGGATTATTTCGCGTTCTATTTTTTTTTTATTTTTGAAAAAAAAATTTTTTTTTTCTCCGCTTATTTATCATGATGGTGCTCTTAAATTCTTCCAGGAGTGACTGAGATTCTAGAAAATTGAAGAAAAATAATAATAATAATAGTTAGGGGTGATGAAAATCGAGAAAATTCCATTTATCCTGAAAAAATTAGAAATTAGTTGTGTATTCAGCTACTGAAGAATTTGAAGCGTCAAGTAAAAGTTTAGAAACATGGGCGTAACTAGGTGGGTGCCAGGGGGGCCTGGTCCTCCCCAGAAAGCTCCTTGCCCCAAGAAAAATTGAGAAAATATGGGGCTTTCCAGGCCCACCGGAAGATGGCTGGTCCCATGGCCCCCCAGGTCCCCCTGGCACCCCCCTAGTTACGCCCATGTTTCTAAACTTTTACTTGACGCTTCAAATTCTTCAGTAGCTGAATACACAACTAATTTCTAATCTTTTCAGGATAAATGGAATTTTCTCGGTTTTCATCACCCCTAACCAGGGGAGCCGGAACGAATTTGAATCAGGGGGGGGGGCAAAAAAATTTTTTTTAGAAAATTAAAATACTTTAATATGTTTAAATAGTATAAAACAAAAACAAATCTACTATAAAACTTTAAAAATTTTAAATAAAATCACAATTTTAATAAAATTAAAATTTTAAAAAATTTGGTAGTGATTTTTCAAAAATTTGGAAAAAAATGAATTTCTTACTCTTTTAATTTAGAAGATTTTATTTTTCAAAAGTAAAAATATATCATTTTTAATAATAAATGAAATAAAGAAAGAAATTTTGCCCCCCTCTGCCCCCCTGTAGGATGCCAGGGGGGGGGCAATGTACCCTTGCCCCCCCAGTTCCGGCGCCTATGCCCCTAACTATTATTATTATTATTTTTCTTCAATTTTCTAGAATCTCAGTCAATCCTGGAAGAATTTAAGAGCACCATCATGATAAATAAGCGGAGAAAAAAAATTTTTTTTTTTTTTTCAAAAATAAAAAAAAATAGAACGCGAAATAATCACACTCTGAAATTTTCAGAGCATTTGTAGAAAAAATCAAAGTTTTTTATAAAAAAAAAAAAAATTAAAAAAAAGTGTCATTCATCCCGAAATTTTTGTTTTTTGTCGAAAATGTCAAAAAAAACGTTCAAGATGATCTGTAAAATTTTGTCATATTTTTTTCTGAAAAGTACTTCTGAACGGCTATGTTATACTATAAGACATTTCAAGGTTATCCATTCTTTACCGGACACCCTGTATTACAAGGTTTCCATAGCACCTTTAGTTTCAAACTTGCATTTTAAATGTTGACGTTTGAAATAAACTATGGTCATTTTCAAAATTTTAATCTCTATATTTGGACATTTTATACACAATATAGAATCGTAAATAAATACAAAATTTCATAAGAATTGGAAAAAAAATTTTAAATGCGTAAAAAGTTCCAAAGCGGGGACCCTTTTGAATCGAAATTAACATACAAATCCCTATAGGAAATTAACATTAGGCCTATGAGAGAAGGCGGAGAGACAGACGATAATGTTTGCAAGTGAGAGAGAGAGAGAGAGAGTGATATATGTTTTCCCGGAAACAATTAAAGACAGAAAAAATAAAATTAAAAAAATCTGGTGTGACTCGGCGCACAGCACACAACTTTCTCTTACCCTTCGGTAAGAGAAAGTTGCGCACTGTGCTGGTCACACCAGATTTTTTGTGTCGAGATATATTTAGTTTCCGATAGCACCTTAGTTTCAAACTTGCATTTTAAATGTTGACTGCTTCAAATAAACTATGCTATTTTTCAAAATTTTAATCTCATATTTGGACATTTTATACACAATATAGAATCGTAATTAAATACAAAATTTCATAAGAATTGGAAAAAAAATTTTAAATGCCTAAAAAGTTCTAAAGGGGACCCCTTTTGAATCGAAATTAACATACAAAACTCATAGGAAATTAACATTGTTCCTATGCGAAGATAAGGTGGAAAGGGAATTTAAAAAGAGTAGAGAGAGACGATAATGTTTGCAAGTGAGAGAGAGAGACATATATGTTTTCTTTGAAACAATTAAAGAAACAAATAAATTTAAAAAAAATGGGAATTTAAATAATAATTGATTTTTAATCTAATAAAAAAGAAAAAGATTTAAATTCCGTTACTACATGGCAACCATTTCTATTCTTCCTATGAAGAACAAGAGTAAAGTGGTCTTCAGAAGATTTCAAAACGGCAAAATGAGGAACATACATTTTAAAGAGCATCTTAAAAATAGTTCCTATTTTTTTAATTTTTAAAAAATCCTTGGAGGGAATTTTGCGAAAATCGGAAAAAACTGAAAAAGTGCATCAGTAAAGTACTAGTACTTGGGCCGATTTTGTTCAAAAGCTTATTTGAGATTCTTCAAAGGTACCTAAGTTAAATATAAAATTTCAATCCGGTAACTCAATTCCTTCATGCTAAAAAAATGGGTCCACACGGGGGGACACACACACACACACACACACACACAGACCAATTTGCGGGACCCACTTTTTTGGACTCAGGG
>JAKCPI010017310.1:0-15115 GCA_023213315.1 Euborellia annulipes
TAGCAAATTGTATTTTTTTTTTTTTTTTTATTAATAATTCCGATTCTCTAGTTCTTCATCTTACGTATATGATGAAATATTCGATTCATCAGAATCGATGTATTAACTGGTATATATAAAAAAAATCAGAAAAAACAACACAAAAGAGATAGGAGATAAGGGACCAAACAAATTTTAAACTCATTTTTCTCAAAACTAGTTATACTCACAACCAAAATTTTTAAAATGCCTATCTTCCAAACAAAAAAAATGATTCGAAAATTCTAAAAATACCGCCTTGCTTAGCAGGATGTATTCTGTTCAGAAAACATAAGAACTCAATTTTTGACCCCGATGAAGATTTGGTATCTTTACATGTGGACTGTCTCATTTATAGAAATATACAAAATAGCCTATTGTAAATTCAAAAGAAAAAACTATAAGAATCAACAAGGGCAGAATGTTGTAGGCAACAAAAAAAAAAAATCTGGTGTGACTGGCGCACAGCACACAGCTTTCTCGTGCTTGTCACACCAGATTTTTCGTGTCTACATGTATTTAGTTACCGACAGTACGGTACATTCGATTTTCAAGATGTAAAATTTTTTTTTTTTTTTTTTTTTTTATTTTGCCCTTTTAGCTCTCGCCATCGGACTCAAAGAGATTACATACCTAAAAATACCTATATAAAAAACAGCATCCAAAATACATTGTAAAAATGACTAGAAATAAGACAATAAGGTATACAAAATAAAGTCAATAATATCAAAACCAAATAAAATATACTGTGTGTTTTATAGACTGATTTTTTGGGTATTACAAAACTCTAGTACAGCATTGATAATACTCTCCTCCTTCGTAGTCAGCAGTTTGTTGAAGTCTAGAGTAGGGCTTCTAAAATGGGGTTCTATCAATTTTTTAAGCAGCTCATGATCATAGTTTTTACAATATATTAATAAGTGCTCAGGGGAAGCAATATGCGGACCACAAGAACAATAGGGGGAATTCTTAATTTGAATTCTGTGTAGGTGTGCGTCCGCTTTTGTGTGGTTCACTCTCATACGATTATATAGACATATGGCCGGCCTTTTCAAATCCAATTTTGAGAACCATGCGGGACCAGGTTTGGGCTTAAGATTAAACAGACTTGCACCTTTAAATACACTAGTTGTGTTCCAGAAGTTGCCCCATTCTTCTTGTATGTGTTTTTTATAGAGCGAAATTACGTCTGTCCAGGGTATTGGAACGTCCATCCACGTGCCCACCGATGCAGCTCTTTTCGCGAGAAAATCCGCAATGTGGTTTCCCTGATGACCTTCATGTCCCTTAATCCATTTTAATATTATGATTCTATTCTGGTTCTGAATGTCCTTTATTAATTGTAAAATTTGTACATGTAATTTGTTTATATTCTTAGACTTATTAGCTGAACTGATTGAGGCTAGTGCGCTTTGAGAATCGGACAAGATAATTGAGGAATAACTTAAGTTATATTTTATATAAATAAGGGCTTCCCTGATGGCATATAGTTCTGCGGAATATATTGATAAATTTGGCGACAGTTTGAAAAGACCTACGTTGTCCAATTTTGAATCATAATATGCACAGCCGACTTTATCCGGGAATTTTGAACCATCCGTATATACAATTGATTCGTAAGTGTAGTTAATTGTATTATTTTGGTCCTTCAATATTATGTTAGGGGCAAAATTAATCAATTCTTTAGTTATTTCAAATTTGGGTGGAATAGAATATTTTTCGATTTTATAATTATTAGATTGGAAATGCATTGCGGACAAAATAAGTAAGGGTATGTTTTTGTTATTCCAATGCGCTGTGTTGAAGTACGCGTTTTCTAAGTCGTTTATCGATTCAACTGTTGGGTTGGCGCATCAGTAAAGTACTAGTACTATTGGGTAGATTTTGTTCAAAAGCTTCGTGTCACGTCCCATGGGGGTGCCTAACTTAAATATAAAATTTCAACCTCCTACCTCTTTTCGTTCTTGAGATATCTTGTTCACGGACACACAGACAGACAGACCATGTTGCGAAAACCACTTTTTTGGATTCAGGGGACCTCAAAACGTATATATCCATCAAAATCTCGACATCGAACTTTTGACATGAATCCAATACTTTCTCTCTCTATATATTAACATATATATAGAGGTAAGAGAAAGTAAAAACCAGTAGAGCAACCCACAAATCATATGAAACCTTTTTTGAAGAGCGTTAAATTTCTTATAAGAATGTTATGGTCTTATTAAGAAGTTTTTCCGTTGATGAGTTACAAAATTTTAAAGATACAAAAGAACTTTTCTTATGTTATGAGCTGAAATTTGGTTGAGATTTTTTATTTTCTCTTACCTCTATATATATATGTGCTCTTTAAAATGTATATTCTCATTTTGTGATTGAAATCTTCTGAAGACCACTTTACTCTTGTACTCCATAGAAAAGATATGAGAAATGGTCGCCATGGTAACAAAATATAAATATTTTCCCATACTTATAAATTTTACATCTTGAAAATCGAATGTACCATACTGTCGGAAACTAAATACATGTCGACACAAAAAATCTGGTGTGACAAGAACAGTACACAACTTTCAATTACCGAAGGTACACCAGATTCTTTTTTTATATTTAGAATCGATTTATAACTATTGTCGAAAAAAATTTGAAAAAGTCCAAAATAAGGACCACCCTAATATATAGTCTGACCACTATGAATATTAATTAGTACACTCTCTTTAGAATACTTCCAAAACATCTTATATCTGCCCTCGGGCTTGGTGTAGTTGGTGGCGCGCCTGTCTTGTATACCAAGGGTCTAAGGTTCGGATCCCAGGCAGTCCGATGATTTTATTTAAGCCACTTGGATGCCAAATGGCTTTAATAAGATTGCCTGGACCCTAATATATATATATTCATAATAACGGTTATCGTATAAAGTCTTATATGGCCCGGGTTGCCGAAAAGACTGTGTGAATGTGAAAAAAGTGTGTTTAAAAAAAAAAATCTTATATCTCGCAAAATAATACGATCAGAAACCGTGTCTGTAATTAACGAATTCCCAGAGGGCTTAATAAAAAAAAAAAAAAAAAAATCAGGAATGTATGAATTAATGTCCGATGAGGAAATTAATTATTTATTCCATGTAAGAAGAGAGGATTTATGGAAATTTCGCATGTGTTCTAATGAACATCACAAAAGATTATGTTTTTTTTTTCAAGACGATAAACGTTTTGGCAAAATGCCCAGAGAGAGAGAGAGAGAGACGCGAAATTAAAGAACGTCGTCGTCCTTTTTAACGGGACACGACATGTGCGAATAATTTTAATTTATTCGCTAATCGAATTCATATGTGTGAGAATTTTGTAGTAGGAAAGGACAATGCTATACATGTTATGACAAACTACGATCACAATGACCTTGAACTTGTTAGCATTGAGCATGTTCAACTTAATCCTGTTGCTTTTGCTGATTGCTGCACCCAAATAGCGGACCATTTGCGTCATCCGAGGACGAGGACCGTCCGTCTCTTTTTTTCCTTAAGATGTGACTAAATCTACATTCAGACTATACCGTTATGATCAAAAGATTTTTTTTTATATTCATTCAATAAATACCCCAAAAAAACCAGCTCTGACAAGTAAAGCAACCCAAATATGAAATTCCGATTTAATACAATTAAATAAATGATAAATCTATATATAAATTTGAAAAAATTTCGACCAATGAATGAACAGTTTATTTTTAAAATTTTTTTAAAAAATTATTCCAGAAAATCAGTACAATAGTGAAAATCATTAAAAAAGTGTTTCAAATTCCAAATTAGACTCATATTCAATATTGAATTCAAGTGATTTCATACAATTGATAATTATGCCTATACAGAGGCGTCCGAGGCAGTTGGGGGCCTGGGGCGGCACTAGAGAGGGGGCCTTATATTGAATTTTTTTGGGGGTGCTCATCTTTAAATATCCTTCTCCATATCTAAATTTTCCCATTTTTACTTGAGTCCTGAGGGCCCCGGGGCCTCTCAAAGGGAAATTTTTATTAAATTTTTTTTTATAAATATATGGGAGCCTATGCCGGCTCGGGGCCGGGGCGGACCGCCCCCCGCCCCCCTCGGTACGCCACTGTGCCTATAATTAATATTAGCATTAGGTTTCTATCTAGCATCTCAACAATATATTGTAGTATACTATAGTATTAATGACCATTCAAAACACTTTGTAGCTAAAAATCTATCTTGTTTAAAAATGTTCAAAAACTGTTGCAAAAGTGGACAGACAGAGATCTATTTTCTTTTATAATATAATTTTGAAATAAAACTAGGTCTCCCGTAAGGGCCTTCTCCTTTTTCAAGCGACCCCGTTAACCCATAGCCTACACCAAAGCCATTAATTTCTGTTATCTGACTATACCCCTTCAATAACATTATCAAGCTCAAAATCCAACAATCAATTCACTCAACAAACAGCTAAAACCCCTTTCAAAACACAATTGAAAATCTACCTGTTTTAAAAATTCAAAAATTAATTTTTTTAAAAAGTTCTGTTATTTTATTGGTCGAATTTTTTCCTCGTTTAATGCATATTTATATTAGTTGTTTAATTGTACAAAGTTTCATTGAAATTGAAATTTCATGTTTGGGTTACTTTACCTGTGAGTATTGAGATGGAGTCAGCGAAGGAAAAATAAAAAAAGGTAGAATTTAACTGTTAACGTTTCGAGCACCTACCATGCTCTTCCTGGGATCACAAGAATCATATATAAGTTCGATATGAGGGTGATAGGCGCTCAAAATGCCGACAATTAAATTGTACTCTTTTTTACTTTCTCTTACCTATGTATATATGTAATATATATATAGAGAGAAAGTATTGGATTCATGTCAAAAATTCGATGTCGAGATTTTGATGGATCTTCACGTTTTGAGGTCCCCTGAATCCAAAAAAGTGGTTTTCGCGACATGGTCTGTCTGTGGGTGGGTGGGTGGGTGGGTGGGTGGGTGGGTGGGTGGGTGTGTGTCAAATTTTAAGCATGAAGGAATTGAGCTATGAGGCTGAAATTTTATATTTAAGTTAAACACCCCCCCGGGACCGGAAAAATAAGCTTTTAATCAAAATCGGCCAAAGAGTACTAGTACTTTACTGATGTACTTTTTCAGTTTTTTTCGATTTTCTCAAAATTCGCTCTAACGATTTTGATTAAAATTCAAAAATCAATTATTTTTTAGATGTTCTTTCAAATGTATATTCTCGTTTTGCCCACAAAATTGTTTGAAGCACACTTTACTCTTGTGCTTCATAGGAAAGATAGGAGAAATGGTTGCCATGGTAACAAAATATAAATATTTTCCCATACTTATAAATTTTACATCTGAATTCAAATATTCCCTACTGCCGGGGACTAAATACATGTCGACACAAAAAATCTGGTGTGACAAGCACAGTGCACAACTTTCGATTACCGAAGGTAAGAGAAAGTTGTGTGCTGTGCGCCAGTCACACCAGATTTTTTTATTTTTCCTTCACCGACTCCATTCGATCTATTCAAAAATTATAATATTTATTAATGATATCCAAGTGGTTTAAATGCCTACGGGGCTTGGAGTAGTTGGTAGCTATACCGAACGTCGCGGGTTTGGACTCCAGGTGGTCCGATGATTTTATTTAAGGCATTTGGACCCCAAATGGCTTAAATAGAAATGCCAGGTCCCCCAATAGATATATTAAACATACTGAGTATCGTTAAAAGTCTTAAATGGCCTAAGTTGCCTAAAAGAATGTGTGAATGAGAGAAAAGTGTGAGTGTTTTTTAATTTAAAAAAAAGTGGTTTAAATAAAATCATCGGACTGCCCTGGGGTCCGAACTCGCGACGTTTGGTATACGAGGTTAGCACGCTAACCTCTACACCAAGCCCCGAGGGCTCCTTGAGAATTTGTTTGCATTCATAGAATACATAAATGCAAAGAATACTTAAATATTTCTCTATACATTTCCTATGGGAGAAATCGTAAATTTAGGAATTAATAACTCAAAAATTTATAGGAATTTCGGAATGAAAATAGTTTTCCTGTAATCCCGAGTAGGTCCTCTTTTATTCAAGCATAAAAATTTTCGTTTCAAAATTCCAAGGGGAAATTCCCCAAATAGATCGTGACAGAAAGACAAACAGATGGACATTAGCGAATTATATATATACTGTAATATAGATATTATAATAAATTGGTAGAAACGTAGAGCTTATAGCTGGTAATTCAATCAGGATAGGTGAAAAGAAGAAGAAAATTCGCAGCTAGTTGTATTTCACTATTTTTATTATTCCCATTATATTGACGTTTCGATCCCGGTTAGGATCATCCTCAGAACAAATGGGTGTTAAATATGTGTATATAATATATGCATATAATTCAATGTGTATATAATGTATGTATATAATTCAATCATATATCATTCATAGAACTTGAAGAGACAAATATGAATATAAATAAATTATATTAGTTAAAATACAATTGAAAATCAAGTGATCAAGAGAGGCGATGGTCACGTCGCAAGACAAATCAGGATCACTTGATCATTTGATTTTCAATTGTATCTAAACTGATATAATTTATTTATATTCATATTTGTATCTCTTCAAGTTCTATGAATGATATATGATTGAATTATATGCATACATTATATACACCTATTTAACACCCATTTGTTCTGAGGATGATCCTAACCGGGATCGAAACGTCAACATAATGGGAAAAATAAAAATAATGAAATACAACTAGCTGCGAATTTTCTTCTTCTTTTCACCTATCCCGATAATAAATTGGCCTTGGGTTAGAAAATCGTCTTAAAAAAGCGTTACGTAATATATGGACGACCACTAGGAGTAGATTCTTGAAATTCACTCTGCACTATTTAATTGAAGAGGAAATTGTTTATCAAACAAATAAATCAGTGTTGATGAAGGCTTTTTTTTTTATTAAATAACCTTGTGTTGTTTTTATATAATTTTAAAATTAAAATAATTATTAAATTAATTTCTTTCATTACAACAACACATGTGATGTTTTATGTAAGATGTAGGGGCAGCGAACTTTATTATATTACTCCCCTAACCAGGGCCGCAGACAGGGGGGCAGGGGGGCTATATCCCCGGGGCCCGGGCCCATTGCGCTCCCACCTTAAAATTCTAATAAAAAATAGTTTTCATGGTTAAAATTTCAATTTAAAAAAAAATCATTTTCTTGAAATTTTTTTTCTCGGGGGGCCCGGGCCCTTTAAGCTCAAATCTTAAAATTTCAATTAAAATAAATCATTTTCTTGAAATTTTTTCCCTCAAGGGGCCCGGGCCCTTTAAGCTCAAATCTTAAAATTTCAATTAAAATAAATCATTTTCTTGAAATTTTTTTCCTCAGGGGGCCCTGGCCCTTTAAGCTCAAATCAAGTTTCAATCATCTTTTCACGACTCAGGATAGCTAAAAACGCAGATTTCAGTGGGTAATTTTCAAAAAATTTTCCATACCCCCAGATTCTCCCGGAAATCCTCTGTCCGGATCCTGCTTCGATAAATTATTCTAACTCTTTGTTTAGGAAACTTTGAAAAATTTTTAAATAACTTTATTTAAATAAATATTGTAAGCTATGTATAACTATTTAAAAAGATGTGTCAAAAACTGTGTAAAAAATTGTTGGCATGAATGACACAATAGCATTGCATAGTAAAACTTTTTTTTTTTGGGGGGGGGGCCGTATTAGTAAGTAGCCCCGGGGCCCGTCAAGTCTGTCTGCGGCCCTGCCCCTAACTAATAATACTAAACTTCAATTTTTAACTTTGCCTATCAAAAAAAAAAAAAAAAAAAAAAACTTTGCCCATCAACCGTAGGTTGGACAGGTAAAGTTAATGTAATTGTAAAAAAAAAAATAGAAATTGAAATGAAGTTGCCAAAATGCGTTTTGAGGTCCCCTGAATCCATTTAAGAAGTTTTTGGAATGATGTCTGTGCAAGGGCGGATACAAGGGGGGGGTAAAGGGGGTAATTACCCCCACCCTGAGATTTGAAAAAAATACTTTTTTTTTTCGAAAAAAAAAAAAAAAAATGTATTTTAATGTAAAATTTTAAAAATTAATACTTAAAAATTTGATTTGTATTTATATTCTGAAGTACAGAATGCGCCTTTAAATTACCGAAATTAAGAAAAAATAATGTGCTGTGCAACCAGTCACTCCAAATTACCCCCCCCCCCCCTCCCCCGAGAAACACCTCTGGATCCGCCACTGTGTCTGTGTGTGTGTGTGTGTGTATGTAATTTTTTAGGTCAACAAAAAGTCAAAAACTATTCATACAATTGTTGTGGGTGGGCAAAGTTGTGCGCTCGGCTTAGTCCGACCCTTTATTTAAATCACACTCTTATCGAAAATTCTGGAAAAATTCTTGGCTCCCCAAATCCCCAATTGGGGATGCTCAAAAAATGAATTTTACCTATTGAAAAACATTGGGTCCTTATGAAAAATAAAGTTAATTAATTTTAAAAATTAAATCTCTCAAGTGAACAATAATAAAAATTGTTATTTAAATAAATTTTAATTTTTTTTTAATAGAATTTATATATTTTATATAATAATCAGTCACGTCCTGTTTAACCAACTTGCCGTAATTGTGAAAGGAAAATGTTACTGTCTATTAGAAGACGTTATGGAGAGTCCAGAAATTCCAAAAATTACTCATTGTAAAGCATCGAGTTTTGTGTTGCCTTATGAAAAAATTAAAATAATCTGGTCGACATATATTTAGTTTCCGCCGATATATTAGAATTCAAGATGTAAAATTTATAAGTATGGGAAAATATTTATATTTTGTTACTATGGCATCCATTTCTCCTATCCTTCCTATGAAGTACAAGAGTAAAGTGGTCTTCAGAATATTTCAATGGCAAAATGAGAATATACATTTTAAAGAGCATCTAAAAAAATAATTGATTTTTGAATTTTAATCAAAATCGTTGGAGCAAATTTTTGGGAAAATCGAAAAAAAAACTACATCAGTAATGTACTAGTACTCTTTGGCCGATTTTGTTTAAAAGCTTATTTCCACGGTCCTCGAAGGTACAAAACTTAAATATAAAATTTCAACCATCTAGCTCAATTCCTTCATGTTTAAAATTGTACACACACAGACAGACAGACCATGACGCGAAAACCACTTTTTTGGATTCAGGGGACCTCAAAACGTGAAGATCCATCAAAATCTTGAGATCAAATTTTTGACATGAATACAATACTTTCTCTCTCTATATATTAACATATATAGAGGTAAGAGAAAGTAATAATTAAATTTCTCAAATGAAAAATAATTAAAATTGTTATATAATTATTTTTTATTTATTTTTTTTTTCCTTAAAGAGATGGGGCTCGGATTGGATAAAGACAGACAGACAGACGGACACTTCGCCACTATATATACCCACATAGCACTGCAACCAAAAATCGGACATTTCGACGCCGCAGGGACGTTCTGCGATGTCCCAAAGTTGCAGCATCGTCCCTTCGACGTCTAAATGTCCGCTTTTTGGTTGCAGTGCTATGTGGGTATAGATCTCCATTAAGATATGAGAATGTTATTTTTTAATATGCCAGATATATACGAGGCGTATTCGGAAAGTAAATAGCGTTTTGAAAAGAAAAATAGTAAAAAGAATATTTTTGAAGCCAATTTTCTCTGTACATAAAAAAAATCTGGTGTGACTGGCGCACAGCACACAACTTTCTCTTACCCTTCGGTAAGAGAAAGTTGCGCACTGTGCTGGTCACACCAGATTTTTTGTGTCGAGATATATTTAGTTTCCGATAGCACCTTAGTTTCAAACTTGGATTTTAAATGTTGACTGCTTCAAATAAACTATGGTTATTTTTCAAAATTTTAATCTCATATTTGGACATTTTATACACAATATAGAATCGTAAATAAATACAAAATTTCATAAGAATTGGAAAAAAAAATTTTAAATGCCTAAAAAGTTCTAAAGGGGACCCCCTTTTGAATCGAAATTAACATACAAATCCCTATAGGAAATTAACATTGTTCCTATGCGAAGATAAGGTGGAAAGGGAATTTAAAAAAGAGTAGAGAGAGACGATAATGTTTGCAAGTGAGAGAGAGACATATATGTTTTCTTTGAAACAATTAAAGACACAAATAAATTTTAAAAAAATGGGAATTTAAATAATAATTGATTTTTTTTTTTTTTTTTTTTTTTTTTTTTAAAAAAAAACATTCACACTTTTTTCTCATTCACACTCACACTCACACACATTCATACAGTCTTTTCGGCAACTTAGGCCATTTAAGACTTGAGACGATAACCGTTGTAGAGAATATATATCTATTGTGGGGTCAGGCATTTCTATTTAAGCCATCTGGTATCCAAATGGCTTAAATAAAATCATCGGACTGCCTGGGTCCGAACCCGCGACGTTTGGTATAGGAGGTGGGCGTGCTACTTACTACGCCAAACCCGGGGGCATAATTGATTTTTAATCTAATAAAAAGAAAAAGATTTAAATTCCGTTACCATGGCAACCATTTCTATCTTTCCTATGAAGAACAAGAGTAAAGTGGTCTTCAGAAGATTTCAACGGCAAAATGAGAATATACATTTTAAAGAGCATCTAAAAAATAGTTCATTTATGAATTTTAAAAAAATCCTTGGAGGGAATTTTGAGAAAATCGAAAAAAACTGAAAAAGTACATCAGTAAAGTACTAGTACTTTTTGGCCGATTTTGTTCAAAAGCTTATTTTGAGATTCTTCAAAGGTACCTAAGTTAAATATAAAATTTCAATCCGCTAGCTCAACTCCTTCATGCTAAAAATCTGTCCACACACACACACACACACACACACACACACACACACACACACACACACACACACAGACCAATTTGCGGGACCCACTTTTTTGGACTCAGGGGACCTCAAAACATGTATATCCATCAAAATTTCGACATCGAATTTTTGACATGATCGCAATACTTTCTCTCTCTATATATTTCATATATAGGGTACGAGAAAGTAATACATGTCTTAAACTATTTTTCAACATAGTTTCCGCCAATATTCATACATTTGTCGTAGCGGGTGACCTGTTTTTGTATACCATCTTCAAAGAAACTTGATAGCCACGATTCCACAGCATTTTTCGTCTCATCGTCCGTCGCTTGCCACCTAGCTCGCGCTTCATGTGCAGAAACAAGTGGTGGTGGGACGGGGGGGAGGGGGGGGCTGAAGGAATTGTGCTGCTCCATGAGAATGGTCGGACCCAGACTGCTGGTGTCACTCAATTCGAAAGTTTTATTGGGAGCAATTCGATCACCAAACAGGGCTTGGCGCCGTCCATGATAAATGCTGTGGAATCGTGGCTATCGATACTGGCGGAAGTTTCTTTGCAGATGGTATAGGGTCATTCCACGTCAGTTCAACCAGGCCATTTCACCCATAATCTCAGATTTTTATGAAACTTGGTATGTTTGTTCTATATATAAAGATAAGTAACAGGACCAAATTTCAATTTTTTATCTCACTTAGTTTTCGAGTTATGGCACTTTAAAGTTTTGATTTTTTTCACCTTACGCGGCTTGGCTAATGCCAAACAAAATGTGACGTGGAAGAGAAAATCATTTCTCATTTGCTTATTTGACACCCAATCTTGATGAAATTTTTTTGGTAGGTTCTTTAAACAATAAGGAATTAGAAAAAAAATATATCACGAATCTAAGTTAATCCTAAAATATAAAAAAAAATTCATATTGTTGATTTTTTTTAGTTTTGAAAACGCAAACATGCTTTAGCGCTAAAGCCAATATCTCCAAAAGGGAATGAGATATTCAAGAAATTTTTTTTTCTAAATAATCTACATGAAATGGGCTTTAATTTAGTAAAATAAAAATTTTGTGTATTTTTTGTTCTATTTTAAAGTCCATTGCAAGTTTCAATATATAGTTTTACATGTTCAAAAGGTTTCAAGGGCAAAATGAAAATATACATTTAAAGAGCATCTAAACAATAATGGATTTATGAAATTTAATAAAAATGTTGCAGCAAATTTTGAGAAAATGTGAAAAAACTGAAAAAGTACATCGTAATGTACTAGTATTTTTTGGCCGATTTTGTCCAAAAGCTTATTTTGGGTGTCTCGGGAGGGTACTTAACTTAAATATATCTCAACCTCCTAGCTCAATCCTTTCATGCTTTCAATTGAATTGATTGTGTTTTCGTCTGTGTTCAGTTTTAAGCAGACACACACACAGTGTCCATTTGAAATCATGAAAGGATTGAGCTAGGAGGTTGAAATTTTATATTTAAGTTAAGTACCCTCCCGGACACCCAAAATAAGCTTTTGGACAAAATCGGCCAAAAAGTACTAGTACATTACTGATGTACTTTTTCAGTTTTTTCCAATTTTCTCAAAATTTGCTGCAACGATTTTTATTAAAATTCATAAATCAATTATTTTTTAGATGCTCTTTAAAATGTATATTTTCATTTTGCCCTTGAAACCTTTTTAACATAAAAACTATATATTTAAACTTTCAATGGACTTTAGAAATAGAGGGAACAAAATACACAAAATTTTTATTTTACTAAATTAAAGCCCATTTCATGTAGATTATTTAGCAAAAAAAATTTCTTGAATATCTCATTCCCTTTTTGAGATATTGGCTTTAGCGCTAAACCATATTTGTGTTTTCAAAACTAAAAAAAATCAACAATATGAATTTTTTTTTATATTTTAGGATTAACTTAGATTCGTGATATATTTTTTTCTAATTCCTTATTGTTTAAAGAACCTACCAAAAAAATTTCATCAAGATTGGGTGTCAAATAAGCAAATGAGAAATGATTTTCTCTTCCATGTCTCATTTTGTTTGGCATTATTCAAGCCGCGCAAGGTGAAAAAATCAAAACTTTAAAGCACTATAACTCGAAAACTAAGTGAGATAAAAAATTGAAATTTGGTGCTGTTACTTATCTTTATATATAGAACAAACATACCAAGTTTCATTAAAATCTGAGATTATGGGTGAAATTTTTTTATTTTTTTGGTTGATTTGACGTGGAATGACCCTTTATACAAAAATCTGGTGGGACTGGCGCAGCAGCACAACAACTCTCTCTTACCTTCGGTAATCGAAAGTTGTGTTCTGTGCTTGTCACACCAGATTTTTTGTGTCAACATATATTTAGTTCCCGACAGTACGGAACATATGAATTCAGATGTAAAATTTATAAGTATGGGAAAATATTTATATTTTGTTACCATGGCAACCATTTCTCCTATCCTTCCCTATGATATACAAGAGTAAAGTGGTCTTCAGAAGATTTCAATCGCAAAATGAGAATATACATTTTAAAGAGCATCTAAAAAATAATTGATTTTTGAATTTTAAAAAAAATCGTTGGAGCAAATTTTGAGAAAATCGAAAAAAACTGAAAAGTACATCAGTAAAGTACTAGTACTCTTTGGCCGATTTTGATTAAAAGCTTATTTTTCCGGTCCCGGGGGGTGTTTAACTTAAATATAAAATTTCAACTTCCTAGCTTTTTCCGTTCTTGAGATATTTTGTTCACAGACAGACAGACACACAGACAGACCATGTCGCGAAAACCACTTTTTTGGATTCAGGGGACCTCAAAACGTGAAGATCCATCAAAATCTCGACATCGAATTTTTGACATGAATCCAATACTTTCTCTCTATATATATATTACATATATACATATGTAAGAGAAAGTAAAAAACTGGTCACCCGCTACGACAAATGTTTGAACATTGGCGGAAACTATGTTGAAAAATAGTTTAAGACATATACTTTCATGTAAAAATAAAATTGACTTCAAAAACATTTTTTTTTACTATTTTTCCTTTCAAAACGGTACTTACTTTCCGAATACGCCTCGTATTTCTATTATTAATTGCCTGAAACGTGTTGACTGCGTAATTGTTGCACTTGATGCAGCAGAAGGGCGAAATACCGTACAAGAGATGTTTAACATTTCTAATTAATTTTATTAGTAGCCTACTCTCCAATTCGCAAAGTAGCTGCCTACGTATCTTTATTTGTTGTCGTAACAAACAAACAATAATCTCTTTTAACTGTTCTTTATAGCCGACTACTTTTAAGAGATGTAATGTGGGTAATTTGCATACCTTAACGGCTTTTCTCCTGTTTCTCTTAACAGGTAAAAAGAAAGAAAGCTCGTCGTCGCGTTTCTTTTTTTTTTTGAGTTAGAATTGCGATCTAAGCAATCAAGTTAGGGAGGATTTTAAAACATGGAAGGGGACGATTTACAGAAAAAAAAATTAATTTAAAAATTTTAGAAACTAAAAGTAATTTATCATGTAACAACTTTTATAACACCTTTATATATATATCATAGATATAAGTTTAAATGAAATATTTTTGTATTCCCAGACAAGACGATGAAAGAGATATATAAAGTCACTAAATCATATGTTTTGTTATATTAACCGCATTGTGTCGTCGTTTGTTGTTGTTGTTGGTGTTATTGTTGTTCTTACAGTTTGTGTGTTGTTGCTGCTAACTTGAGCGTTAATTGGAGTTTTAGTTCGACTATAAATACTTAGTACTATATATACATATAAAATTTGCAAATATGATGAATGGTTCTATTAATGTTATTATTAAGGTGTATTTAGGAATTATCATATCAGATATTAATTAATCCCGTGGGAGTGGTGAAGAGATAATAATATCCTTCCTTATGTCCTAATTTATTAAGAGAAAAGTATAAATTATTTTATTTCGTGGGAGAGCTGTTTTTAATAATAGGCTACTACCGTCTTATAAAACCAAAGAGTTACAGTAGTAGTTTCGAAAAAGATCAGTGGCTAAGTAATTAAATTTCAATGATTACTTTAGAAATAATTTAAGAGAAATTTAAAAAAGCTAACAAAAAAAAAATAAATTTAATTATCTCTATTTCGAACACACCTTGCGATCTTTATCATAATTTCAACAAAATTTATTCATTTAACTTAGGATAC
The DNA here is from genome assembly GCA_023213315.1 of Euborellia annulipes. Lineage (NCBI taxonomy): Eukaryota > Metazoa > Arthropoda > Insecta > Dermaptera > Anisolabididae > Euborellia > Euborellia annulipes. The sequence continues at coordinate 15,052 of JAKCPI010017310.1, forward strand.
AAGGAGCTGGCAGACAAAAATAAAATAAAATCTTCCAATTATTGAGACGCTTCGGCTTTAATGG
>JAKCPI010017311.1:0-13425 GCA_023213315.1 Euborellia annulipes
GTGGTGTAACTCACACGATTTGACAGTTCAAAACTTTACTCACAAACGTTTACCAGGCCCTATCGCACTTTGGCGCTTAGCGCTAGCGTCGCTACGTTTGAAAAAAACTGTTTGAAAGTCTGGCCGCTTGGGCGCGCTAGAATTAGTGGTATTAGTTGTATTTGGAACCTGCACACCTTGCCTGCACAGATCAACCTGTTTGGAACATATGATTTGGAATTTGTCTAGAAAATGTAAACAATTTTTCTTTCAGAAGTTTAATAAACAAATTTTAAGTTCTTTCAAATATTTTCTATAAATTTTAGATAATTTGTATATTGAATTAACACTGATTTTACATATTTGCCTACTGATTTGAAGCATTTTAGAGAACACGTGTTTGCATATGTATGTATATGAATGTATATGTCACTTGTAAATGAACATACATTGTCTTTTCTTTTAGAATTATTTTAATTTTTGTTTTTTTATAATTAGTTTGATGTAATACAATCTTTTTTTTTTTTAAATAAAAGTGTTTTATCAATAATTTAATTGTTTTCCTTATTAAACCAAATTTCTATTTTCAGGTTTTATTAAAGTGAAACTTTATTTTGATCGACACAAATTTTTTCGTTTCTCTATCAGCATGTCGCGTTACAAGCCGTGACGCTACAAGCCATGACGCTACAAGCCATGACGCTACAAGCCATGACGAAAAAAATAGGAAAGTTGAAATTTAATATATATGACGAATTATAAAAAAATAATTGTGAGATTTAATTTTTCAATTTTTAAATTGATAAAATATAATTTTTAAAATAATTTAAAATGATTCAAATATTAAATAAATATTTTTCTCAGTTTTTAACATACCGTACGTCCATTGATTTCTCATTTTCCAATTATTAATTTAAGATTAAAAATCTGGTGTGACTGGCGCACAGCACACAACTTTCTCTTACCTTCGGTAATCGAAAGTTGTGTACTGTGCTTGTCTCACCAGATTTTTTGTGTCGACATGTATTTAGTTTCCGACAGTACGGTACGGTTCGATTTTCAAGATGTAAAATTTATAAGTATGGCAAAATATTTATATTTTGTTACCATAGCAACCATAGGAGAAATTCCTATCTTTCCTAGGAAGAACAAGAGTAAAGTGGTCTTCAGAAGATTTCAATCACAAAATGAGAATATACATTTTATAGAGAATCTAAAAAATAATTGATTTTTGAATTTTAAAAAAAATCGTTGGAGCAAATTTTGAGAAAATCGAAAAAAAGTGAAAAAGTGCATCAGTAAAGTACTAGTACTCTTTGGCTGATTTTGTTCAAAAGCTTCGTGTCACGTCCCATGGGGGTGCCTAACTTAAATATAAAATTTCAACTTCCTAGCTCTTTTTGTTCTTGAGATATTTTGTTCACAGACACACACACACACAGACAGACACACAGACACACAGACAGACAGACCATGTCGCGAAAACCACTTTTTTCGATTCAGGGGACCTCAAAACGTGAAGATCCATCAAAATCTCGACATCGAATTTTTGACATGAAACCAATACTTTCTCTCTCTATATATTAACATATATATAGAGGTACGAGAAAGTAAAAACGCGATTTTAATACCCTTAATTGAATAATTTTCTGAAAATTTTCAGTTAAAAGCCTACGATCCGAAAAAAAGTTTCACTTGCATCGGAGTTTCATAAAACCACACAATGCTTTTATTAATTATTCAATTCTTTAAATATATAGGAAAATGGAGCCTAAGGCCTCTGATTATTTAAAAATCTTCAATGAATAAAAAAAAAAATAATTTTTTAGCCTTTATTTTTATTCATTTAAGATGTTTTACGTAATCAGAGGCCTTAGGCTCCAATTTTCAATTTTTTTCTAATTTATGAAACCTACCTATAATATTAATTTATATATATGTATAGGTAGGAGAAAGTAACAATTTTTAAAATCAAGCGCCCTAGCTGATTATGGCACTGGTGCGCTCTTCTGTGTGGGCCTGCAGTTAGTTTGGTTAATTTGAATTTTGCGCCAAATGTCGACATTGGCCAACTTTGACGGGCTTGCATATCTATATATCTATGTCTGTGCCCCTGCGTTTATTGCATTTGTAAATGTCATGCTTTATCCTGGCTTTATCCATTATCATAGATAATATTGTATTATCCAGGTATTTTCTAAAATTCACTGCTAGAACTGATCAATATTAAAAATTATATCTATTAAATTGGTTGAAAAAATGCCATTTATCAAGCAAGAAGACATTTCAACCAAGGATATCAAATATCCAATACACATTGGTAAGGGCTTTTATTTTATAACCTATATTCTTTCTTTTCTATCATTTATTTCAAAATCGTTTTCTTTTTTAAATATTTATCTCGTACATTCGTACATTTAAGTAAAATAATATTAACTTGTCGGAGTTATCATTCAAGCATGCATTATTATTGAATATGTTTACATTATTTTTGTTTAAGTTATTTTTACCAAATGACTTAAATAAAAATGCCTGGACCCCAATATGTATAATACTCATTAACGGATATCGTTTAAAGTCTTAAATGGCCTAAGTTGCCGAGAAGACTGTGTGAATGAGTGTGTGAATGTGAGTGTGAATGAGAAAAAAGTGTGAATGTTTAAAAAAAAAAAGTTATTTTTACTTTCTCTTACCTCTATATATATTAATATATATAGAGAGAAAGTATTGGATTCATGTAAAAAATTCGATGTCGATATTTTGATGGATATTCACGTTTTGAGGTCCCCTGAATCCAAAAAAGTCGTTTTCGCGACATGGTCTGTCTGTCTGTCTGTGTGTGTGTGTGGGTGTGTGTGTTCAATTTTAAGCATGAAGGAATTGAACTATGGGCCTGAAATTTTATATATAAGTTAAACACCCCCGGGAGAGTGAAAATAAGCTTTTTATCAAAATCGGCCAAAGAGTTCTAGTACTTTACTGATGTACTTTTTCAGTTTTTTTCGATTTTCTCAAAATTCGCTCTTACGATTTTGATTAAAATTCAAAAATCAATTATTTTTTAGTTACTCTTTAAAATGTATATTCCCCGTGACTCAGAGAAAAGGGATTATTCCCTCCTAAGCTAGAAATATTTATTTCATTTGAATTGACTACAAATCATTTGAAATAAATAGGAATTAAATGCCGAAAAAGACTTTAAAACAAATATAAATAATAAAATAAATAAAATTATTATAAATAATTAAAATTATAAAATATATATTTTTTTTTGTTTTGGCTTAAAAGGTATCTATATTAATTTAATTAGAATATGTTTCTAACATATTATTAAATTTTAATTTAAAATATACGAATTTTTATTATTATAATAATTATTATTGTTAATTACACTAGTCGACAAAAATTAACTTTATTTCTTTCACAAGAATAAAGATATGAAATTCCAGAAGTATTTTTCATGCTGAATTCAAATATCATTACAGTTTTGCCCCATCAGGCACAGTTTTAGAGATATAGAGCAAAATAGATTTTAGTAGAAAATGTGCTCTAAAACGGCTTTTATTTAGAATGTTCAAATTATTTTTAACGCCGCACCCCGTAAAAATATTCAGGTATTTAGAATACATATAAATTTTAAGTTTCAGCCCAATCAGAGGTCATTTAGACGTGCCGCAAACGGCTTAAAGTTTAGAAAAATCGAAATTTTCAAGATTTTTTTTGCTTTGGTCACCCCTAATACAATTTTAGATATCCCTGAATGCAAAAAACATCTATTTACGATATTCTATAGTTCTTTGGCTTTCTAAAAAGCATTCATTCGTAAAAATCTGTTAATTATTAACGAAATTATAAACAAAAACGTCAGCAAAGAAAAAACACAAGAACACTCACTTTCTTTAATTGGCGCCCCCCTGATATTTGCCGCCCGTGGCACGTGCACCCACTGTCCCCCCCCCCCTAGATCCGGCCCTGGTGTGAAAGATGCTGACATTGTTCTCACCAGTATTAAATATTTATAAGCATTCTTGAAAGATAAAGAGCAATATTTGACGTCTTTCAAATAAAATTTTGCATATTTGTGATTTTTAAGTTTCAACAAATTAGATTGTCAGACAATTTTTTGTATTATTGTTTAAGATTTTGATTTTTTGATTCATTAGGTCCAGTCTTCCCGTGTATGCATTGTAAAACCAACTTTATAAATTTATATTTTCTCTGGAAGCATTCGAAAAAATGTGAATCAAACATTATACAAAGATGGGATAAAGAAAATTTTGATTTCTTCAAAAAACCTTCTAAAAAAGGTGATAAAAACAAATTTTGAATTTTTATTATTTTCCTTTAACATTTTCTTGATTAAGACATTTTATTTTTCAGTTGAAGAAGAATCTTCAGAAAAAAACAAAAAGGAAAAATTCAAAAAAAAAGATGATAATAAAAACGATCCGACACATTCCAAAAAGAAGAATTTAAACACGTCATTTGACAACCAAAAAATATCTCTTGAGAAATTTGATACTTGTGATATTTGTTCAAAACAATTTAAACGGAAATCTCATCTCACTAGGCATTTACTTATACATTCTGGCCAGAAACTATTTAAGTGTGAAATATGTTTAAAACAATTTAATCAAAAAACTAATCTTAATAAGCATTTACTTACACATTCTGGCCAGAAACCATTCAAGTGTGAAATATGTATAAAACAATTTGATCAAAAATCTCATCTCACAAACCATTTACTTATTCATTCCGGCCAGAATCCATTTAAGTGTGAAATATGTTCAAAACCATTTTATGACAAATCTACTCTGAACAAACATTTATTTATACATTCTGGTCAAAAACCATTCAAGTGTGAAATATGCTCAAAACAATTTAATCAAAAAATTACTCTCACTAACCATTTACTTATACATTCTGGTCAGAAACCATTCAAGTGTGAAGTATGCTCGAAACAATTTATCCAAAAATCTAATCTCACTAGGCATATGCGTATTCATTCTAGCTAAAATCCATCAATAGAAATAAAAACTAAGATAAAAAAATTTTTTGATGGTAACATACGTGAAAGTCTTGGTTTATCGTGTAATAATTATTGATTTATATTGAAAATATCTAAGATATGAATGTCCAACATACTAACTTACTTTACTTTTACAGGGCCAATGGAGTTTCTTAGCTCTAGCCCGATTAATAAATAAAGATCTATCTATCTGTCATGATTTAATTTATGCCTATCCAAGTATTACCAGTTAATATGCTTTTCTTCTTTCCTCATTTTATCTTATTAATTTGGAAATACCACCTACTGCTCCAGACAACGTGGAAGAAATTACAACGTCAACGAATATTATAACTAGAGACCGGATTTTAAGCAAAATGCTTATTGCTGAATTTTATAAGCAACCATTAGATATTTAATTTCTACACGAATTACGAAAAACTAAGTGTATTGAGATTGCATTTTTTATGCTTTTTTTTTGACTTTTTATGCTTTTTTTCCCTTTCGTGGTTTTATTTGAACTTATTTTACGAATATTTATAATTTTATTATTAATAAAAACACTTTTTTTTGGCGTTTAGGCTTTCACAGTTATTATCATTAGTAAAATAATTTTATTTGTAAAAATTACAACGTTTCGGCCACTCATTCTGTGGCCTTCTTCAGGTACAATTCAGCTAAGATCACAAAGGTTGTTACATCTGTAACATTCCTTTACCCGCCCTCTCCCCCCCCCCCTTTGTATACGCCATTGGTATGAGTAAAAATTGCTTATATTTTGACAAATGCTTTTTTTCCAACTTTTATGCTTATTTAAAACTTTTTATTCAAGATTTGTATGATTTGTTAAGTACTTTTTTTCCATTTTTTATGCTTTTTTGTCCGGTCTTTAATAACCAACAACATAAATTCTACATATATTTTGTTCTCGACAGTATGGTAGATTTGAATTCAAGATGTAAAATTTATATTCCTATCTTCTATTATTATTGGAGAAGAGTTTATTTTTTATCATACTGGTGAGAAACCATTTTTTTTTTTTTTTTAAATAGACCGCCTTGATATCAGTGCCTTTTAGTTCGATCACCGGCTGCTAGAGTGGCTGAAAAAACGCACCAAATTTTCACTATGTGATGTCCATTCCCTATATTCCCTGCCTGTAACTAATTTTCCCAGTTAAATCATCTGGCAAGTGAAATCAGCTGATTGCTGAGGCAAGGTTTAAAAAGACATGAAATTTCGTTAAAAAATATGAGGTTAAGTAGATGGCACCCGTATCGCCTAGACAGTGGCGCTGTGCCTGGGATGATAATTGAAACATTTTGCTCTTAACATATTCCCATAGGAGTTCCCAGGGCCTGAATGATTTTTTAGATAATTCTGACATTATGCAGCTGGAAGTGTACCTAAGACGTCACGAGTCTCTGACGTCTTCGGTACATGTTTCCCGCCATGGCAATTGATGGCGTCATAGATTTTTGACGTTTAAGGTACACTTCCATTTTATTCCCTGTATAAAGGTATACTACTAATCTGTGTTTCTTTTTTAATTAAACAGTTATTCACCAATAAATACCTTTAATTAAGAAGAACTCGTCTATTTTATATTATTAAATGATAAATAATTAATACAGCTAAAAAAAGTAAAATTTGGAGGTTAGTATATATATTTATAAAAAAATCATATTTATACCCTTGTTTTAATTGATTAACGATCTAATTATCAATATATACCTTTACTTTATTAAATATTTGATATAAATAAGCTTAAAAATTCATTTAATTTATAATTTTTAATTTTTTTTATTTTTTAGACATTTAATTCCATGCTTGTAATTAATTTCTTATGGTTTTTATTAATTAAACAATCAAGAACTCGTTTATTTTATAATTTATTAAATGATAAATAATTAATACAGCTAAAAAAAGTAAAATTTGGAGGTTAGTATATATATTTATAAAAAAATCATATTTATACCCTTGTTTTAATTGATTAACGATCTAATTATCAATATATACCTTTAATTTATTAAATATTTGATATAAATAAGCTTAAAATTCATTTAATTTATAATTTTTAATTTTTTTTATTTTTAGACATTTAATTCCATGCTTGTAATTAATTTCTTATGGTTTTTATTAATTAAACAATCAAGAACTCGTTTATTTTATAATTTATTAAATGATAAATAATTAATACAGCTAAAAAAAGTAAAATTTGGAGGTTAGTATATATATTTATAAAAAAATCATATTTATACCCTTGTTTTAATTGATTAACGATCTAATTATCAATATATACCTTTACTTTATTAAATATTTGATATAAATAAGCTTAAAAATTCATTTAATTTATAATTTTTAATTTTTTTTATTTTTTAGACATTTAATTCCATGCTTGTAATTAATTTCTTATGGTTTTTATTAATTAAACAATCAAGAACTCGTCTATTTTATATTTATTAAATGATAAATAATTAATACAGCTAAAAAAAGTAAAATTTGGAGGTTAGTATATATATTTATAAAAAAATCATATTTATACCCTTGTTTTAATTGATTAACGATCTAATTATCAATATATACCTTATACTTTATTAAATATTTGATATAAATAAGCTTAAAAATTCATTTAATTTATAATTTTTAATTTTTTTTATTTTTTAGACATTTAATTCCATGCTTGTAATTAATTTCTTATGGTTTTTATTAATTAAACAATCAAGAACTCGTTTATTTTATAATTTATTAAATGATAAATAATTAATACAGCTAAAAAAAGTAAAATTTGGAGGTTAGTATATATATTTATAAAAAAATCATATTTATACCCTTGTTTTAATTGATTAACGATCTAATTATCAATATATACCTTTACTTTATTAAATATTTGATATAAATAAGCTTAAAAATTCATTTAATTTATAATTTTAATAAAAAATATGTATGATGTGGTCAGATATTTAATATTTAGAGAAAATTATAGAGGAAAATTCTGACAAGATAGACAAGTTGGTTTTTATCTTTATAATTTTTACTTTTTGGTGTTTTTTAGGCTTCCAATACATGCATTTTATGTACTCCAAAAGCAAAATTAGCCTTGTTTTTGTTGAAAACGGAATGTAAGTAAGGAGAACGATTTTCTCGGTGACATTTTAGAAGACGTGGTGACTTCTTAGCCCGAAAAAAAACCCAGATCATCTTTCAACAGAATTCAGCACCGGCCCATCGAACAACAACAACACAGAACTTTTACAAAGCTCATTTTCTTGACTTGATTTTCACTTTCTTTTCATTTTCTATTGTTTCGAGAAATGAAAGGTTAGCATGTCTGTTTATTAAAAAAATCTATTTACCGACCAATTTTCAATTGTACATAACATGGGAATTTTTTTAAGAAATTTACCACTAGCTAATTATACATAGAAAATTTACATTAATTTTATCATAAATTATGTGATATCTCATTTTTTTTTTTTTTTTAATGGACTTACACCACTTTCAAAATAAACGTTTATGGTCCAAATAACTCTCCATACAGTATGCCAACTCATAACTTTTCGAGCGAATTTCAGTCGATGTTCTTTATGACCCGTTTTTAAATTTGGTGCTGCTTTCCTTTTTACATATTCCGTTAAATTATTTTAGTTTAGTGCTCGGGAAATTGTTGAGTGACTTACTCGTTTTGATAAAAATCCAATAAGAAATCTTGTTGAATGAATTTGGTCTCAAGGGGCCCTTACACGATTAATCATACTTGTCAGTTTGACTGAATCAGTCCAACCGTCAGTATTTTCTTCATTCAAGTATAATTTTACATGTAGCATTCAGTCTACCAGTCAGAATAAAGTTCTTTTTAGCTCATTCGACTGTGGGAAGCCACTAATTTTTCTTCTTAACTAAACTAACTTTGTTCCCTGCCACTAAGTAACAATAAAAAAACAAAAAGAAAACGGCCTTCAGTCTTCAGTCTTACCCATACACGTTCAGTCAAAACGCCAATCCGCTCAAATACTGTCAGTATGATTGATCGTGTAAGGGCCCCTTAAAACAATCTAAAAAAAAACGGCGTTTGTCACGATCGTTTATCGATAAAGATCTGTGGCTGTAGGCTCAATGATGATGATGGAGCCAGAAAAAAAACAAGACGATTGCAGCCAAAATGCAGCCGGCTGAAGTGTGGAAATTTGCAACAACAGCGACAACTTTCAGCATGTGGTCCGCTCATAGTAAAAACGTAGAGAAATATTTATTCCAAAGTGGAGACTGTGATTTAAATCGATAATTATGGACAGGAGCAGTCAATAAAAAAGACTCTGTATGCTGGTTCTGATCTCGGAGACGTTTCAGTTCTTTTTAATTTAAGAGCCATCCTCAGTTCTTACTAAAATATACATTTAATATTGACATTGTATATATAAATTAACAAATTATATATAATAATATATAGACAAGTGTATATATAATAATGTGAGCGGACCACATGCTGAACGTTGTCTAACCACACTTTTTGATTATTGCCAGCCGCCTCTGAAGATGGCCTAGAGTTCAGGCCTAAACGTCAGCCGTGAGGGCGAGAATTGAAATAAAAGAATATTTGGCTGCAATCGTCTTGTTTTTTTCCATCATCACGAGCTTTTATGTTTTTCAAAATAAAGTCGCGCGACTTTGGCTCGCGGCTGTTGCGAAACAAAGTCGCGGGTCCACACCTAGAGACTCATTTTCAGCATAGAAATATTTAAAATATTTTATTTTTGATCTAAATTTTATTTTTAAATATAATATTTTAATATTAATCGAGACTTTTCATTTAGTCATATAACCCTTTAATAAAAAATAATTTATTTAAATAAGAGTAGGTTCAGCAAAATGAAAAGCCTTTATATGCTTATCGATCCCGGGATTTAATGTTTCCTCATCAGTCGGAATCGAAATATTGCATAAAGGTGGTCATTAATAGTACAGTATATGTACATATGAATGTATTATAATGAAGACGTCTCGAAGTGTTCATGAGAGACAAACATTTCTCAATATATTTTTTTGAACTTTTTGTCTCTCGACAAATTTTTATCTCTCATGAACACTTTGAGATGTTCTCATTATAATACATTCATATGTACATGTTCTGTACTATTAATGACCACCTTTATGCAATATTTCGATTCCGACTGATGAGGAGACATTAAATATATCTCGAAACGTCTCAGGGATCGATAAGCATATAAAAAGGCTTTTCATTTTGCTGAACCTACTCTTATTTAAATCAAGTATATTCACAGCCATAAAATTTCTATTCATAAAAAATAATTTATTTATCAACTTTAATTTCAACAAAGTAATAAAATACTTCCATGGCCTTCGGTTAACACTAGAACGTCCGGAATTTCAGACCTCCTATATATAATAGGCCTATTCTAATTTTACAATATAAATATACAGTATAGTATTAGATTAGAAATTTGCTGTTGATAATTCTAAGGGAAGATCAAAAGTGAAATGTTTGAAATGGTGAAGCTAGAGGCTCTAGATAAATAAAGGGATTTCTAAACAAAGGGATTTCCACAAAGATTTGAAAAATAATAAGTCGAAACATCAAAGGGAGTAAGTAAAGAGAAATACAAAAAAAAATCATAAATTTTTCATTTTAGCCGGGGTTTTCCCATGAAGATTGTAAAATAATAAATGTAACAACAAAATAATAATCCGAGGGTCAAAGAAAAGTGAATGGGAATTATTAGTAGTTGGAAAAAAATTGAATAAAATATGAAAAATAGGGGTGAAAAGGGGCAGCAGTCAATATGACTGATTTTGGGCGTTCTAGGTATATCTGGGTATATCTATATTTTCTCCTAAACAAAACTATCAAAAGGGCTAATTTTTTTTTATTAGAAAGCTCTTCAAAAATGATTAAAAGTCAAGAAGTTTCAAAGATGCATCATTTATAGTAACGAATTGACAGAGTAATGGAATTAAAAAAACAGTCAAAATGACTGCGTCGGGCGTTCTAGTGTTAAAAGGGAGGAAATGGATGCCCCGAGGCCAAAAAATATGCCTGCTCCTCAAATAAGTTTCAAATAACAAGAAATAACTGCAGCGTGTCCTCGCAGTCACGTTCGCCCCTGTCATGTTGCGCGAGGTTTATCTCTTGTATCCAGGGCCTGTCGTGAAGACCGGAGGCTATATCCCGGGATTCGGTCCCTCGAGGGGGCCCGGCCCCATTGCGCGCCCACCTTAAAATTCTAATGAAAAATAATTTTTATAGTTAGAAATTTCAATTAAAAAAAAATCATTTTTCTTGGAATTTTTTTTCCTCAGAAGGTATTCGAGCCTTTAAGCTCAAATTTTTAAAATTTCAATTAAAAAAATCATTTTGAAGTTTTTCCTTCAGGGGGCCCGGGCGCTTTTAGCCTCATGTCAAGTTTGATCTTTTTAATGACTCAGGATAGCGGCTAAAAACGCTGATTCCGGTGGCTTCATTTTCAAAAAATTTTCCATACCCCAGATTCCCCCGGATTTGGCCTCTATAAATTATTGAAACGCTCTTCATTTGGGACATTTTTGAAAAATTTTTAAATAACTTTATTTAAATAAATATTGGAGGCTATGTATAACTATTTCCAAAGTTGCGTCAAACTTCAACTGTGGAAAAAAGTGTTGGCATGAAGGCCACAATAGCCTTTCACATACTAAAAAAAAACTTAGTGTTTTTTTTTTTTTTTTTGAGGGGACCGTATTAGTAAGTAGCCCCCGGAACCCGTCAAGTCTGTCTGCGGCCCTGCTTAGTATCCCATCTTCAAGCTACTCCCTTTGCAACACGGGAAAAATGTTGCGCGACTTCCCTGAAGGACTTGTCGAGGAGAAAAATCGCTAGCTATTGTACTAGGCTTTAGATATGTTATATATATATAAAATGAATTTTTTTGAATTTGCAATTTAACATCATTTATTTTAATATGTTCAAGTTATCAGATTTTTGACTCGCACTATCTCTGTAATATTTATATATATATGTTTTCGGGAGTGATCAAGCAGCGGGCTCGGTCTTTTTTTATATTGATAAAATTGGAAAAAACAAAAAAGTACACCAGTAAAAATTACTGAGTACTCAAGGGTTTCCGAAGACAGACTTAGCTTAATTTGTTTTCCTATCCCGGAAATAGCAAATATTTACAGGGATTTGAAAGAATTCTTTTAAAAGGGAATTTCGAGAAGAATTGGAAAAAACTAAAAAAGTACACCGGTAAAGTACTAATGCCCGAAGATTTTCCCAAACATGAGGACCTAGCTGCGAATTTCACTTTTGGGACCACAAATAAAGTATATCATTTAAAAATTTTGAAAAATAAATCGTTAGAGCCGTTTTCGAGAACTGATGTCGCATATATATAAACAAATAAGAGTAAGCAAATAAACAAACGTACATTCAATGGCGGTCCTAGCCTTACATTTTTTGGGGGGGGGTCACTGTTTTTTTTTTTTTTTATAGTATAAATAAATGGGCCTGGACCCCAATTTGTAAATATATATTAATCAAATATGAGTATCGTTTAAGTCTTAAATGGCCCTAAGTTGCCGAAAAGATTGTGTGAGATGGGAGAGTGAGTGGGAAAAAAGTGTGTGTTAAGACAAAAAAAAAAGATTTTGGGGGGGGGCCACGACCCCTTGACCCCCCCTCTGGGACCGCCCTTGCTTTTATTGCTCGTTTAATATAGTAAGATATATGTTTTGTATCCTAGAAAGTATTTTGTTATGTTCTTTTGTTCTAGCCCTACGATTGTTTTTGTTTTTAGGTTTACTAAAGCCTTTTCTCTTAATCCATTTAGTTTTTTCCCTATAGCCTCATTTTTACTAAACCACTTTAATTAATTATTTAGATTTAGTTGTCGACATCGGATTTAGAAAATATTTATTTATTTGTTAAAAGGTTGAGTTAAATAAAATTTTGTTGATACATAAAATCGCCTTGCTCATTCAAACCATTTCAATATTTGATATAAGTTGCAGTGAAAATAGCATTTAAACTTATTGCCTCCCCCTCCCCCTCACTCCACCACTCAAACGTACATTAGACCTGGAAAAGAGGCCTAGCAGGAGAAGAAAAAAAGCCCAAAAGAAATAAATGCTTGGGAAGCATATTTATTTTGAAATTTGGTAGATTTAAAAATAAACCAATAACATTGGGTTTTATTACTAGCGAAACCCTAGTAAGGGTTTTGCCCACTAGAGAAAATTACATGCCAACCGCATCCGCTAAAAAGAGGTAGATAACCATATAGTTGCAGGCGTTGACCTTTTTTGAAAAATTTTTTTGGTGGACATGACTCATGTCATATCTTCTCCGCTACCTACCCTTAGAGAAATGAGAGAGAGGGAGGGTATTTGGTCCCTATAAATACGCTTGGCGGAGTGGTGACGGAAGACATTTGATACACGGA
>JAKCPI010017312.1:0-13684 GCA_023213315.1 Euborellia annulipes
ATTTTCTCTAGTGGGCAAAACCCACAGGGTTTCGCTAGTAATAAAACCCATTGTTATTGGTTTTATTTTAATAACAAATACTGTAAATAAATATGCTTCCCAAGTATTTATTTCTTGGGCTTTTTTCCTGCTAGGACTCTTTCCAGGTCTATTGTACGTTTGAGTGGTGGAGTGGAGGGGGAGGGGGAGAATAAAGCTTTAAATGCTATTTTCACTGCAACTTATATCAAATATTGAAATGGTTTGAATGAGCAAAGGCGATTTTATGTATCAACAAAATTTTATTTTACTCAACTTTTTAACAAATAAATAAATATTTCAACTATTTTGACAACTAAATCTAAATAATTAATTAAAGTGGTTTAGTAAAAATGAGGCTATAGGGAAAAAAAAACTAAACGGATTAAGAGAAAAGTATTTAGTAAACGTAAAAACAAAAACAATCGTAGGGCTAGAACAAAAGAACATAACAAAATACTTTCTAGATACAAAATATATATCTTATTATATTAAACGAGCAATGTACGCAAGGGCGGTCCCAGAGGGGGGGTCAAGGGGGTCGTGCCCCCCCCCCAAAATCTTTTTTTTTTTTTTTAACACACACTTTTTTTTCCACTCACTCTCCCATTCACACAATCTTTTCGGCAACTTAGGCCATTTAAGACTTAAACGATACTCATATTTGATTAATATATATTTATTGGGGTCCAGGCCCATTTATTTATACTATAAAAAAAAAAAAAAAACAGTGACTCCCCCCCCCAAAATGTAAGGCTAGGACCGCCATTGAATGTACGTTTGTTTATTTGCTTGCTTGTTTGTTTATATATATGCATATCAGTTCTCGAAAACGGCTCTAACGATTTTTTTCAAATTTTAAATATATACTATTTGTGGTCCCAAAATGAAATTGTGCTAGGTCTCATGTTTGGGAAAATTCGGGTATTAGTACTTTACTGGTGTACTTTTTTAGTTTTTTCCAATTTTCTCGAAATTCCCTTTAAAAGAATTCTTTCAAATTTTAAATATTTGCTATTTCCGGGATAGAAAACAAATTAAGCTAAGTCTGGTCTTCGGGGAAACCTCGAGTACTAGTACTTTACTGGTGTACTTTTTTAGTTTTTTCCAATTTTATCAATATAAAAAAAAAAGACCGAGCCCCGGCTCGGTCACCCCGGAAATATATATATATACATATAGAGATAGTGCGAGTCAAAAAATCTGATAACTTGAACATATTAAAATAAATGATGTTAAATTGCAAATTCAAAAAAAATTCATTTTATATATATATAACATATCTAAAGCCTAGTACACAGCTAGCGATTTTTCTCTCTCGACAAGTCTCAGGGAAGTCGCGCAACATTTTTTCCGTGTTGCAAGGAGTAGCTTGAAGATGGGATACAAGCAGGGCCGCAGACAGACTTGACGGGTTCCGGGGCTACTTACTAATACGGCCCCCCCAAAAAAAAAAAAAACACTAAGTTTTTTTTTAGTATGTAAAAGGCTATTGTGGCCTTCATGCCAACACTTTTTTCCACAGTTTTTGACGCAACTTTTGAAATAGTTATACATAGCTTCCAATATTTATTTAAATAAAGTTATTTAAAAATTTTTCAAAATGTCCTAAACAAAGAGTTTCAATAATTTATAGAGGCCAAATCCGGGGGGAATCTGGGGGTATGGAAAATTTTTTGAAAATAAGCCACTGAAATCCGCGTTTTTAGCTATCCTGAGTCATTAAAAAGATCAAACTTGATATGAGGTTAAAAGGCCCGGGCCCCCTGAAGGAAAAAACTTCAAAATGATTTTTTTAATTGAAATTTTAAAATTTGAGCTTAAAGGCTCGGGCCCCCTGAGGAAAAAAATTCCAAGAAAATGATTTTTTTTAATTGAAATTTTAACTATGAAAATTATTTTTCATTAGAATTTTAAGGTGGGCGCGCAATGGGCCCGGGCCCCCTCGGAGGGACCGGGTCCCGTGGATATAGCCCCTCCTGTCTGCTGCGGCCCTGGATACAAGAGACAAAATTCGCGCAACATGACAGGTGTGGACGTGTCGCGAGACACGCTGCAGTTATTTCTTGTTATTTGAAACTTATTTGAGGAGTAGGTATATTTTTTTGGCCTCGGGGCATTATTTCTCCCTTTAACACTAGAACGCCCGACGCAGTCATTTTGACTGTTTTCGAATTTCATTTCTCTGTCAATTCGTTACTATAAATGATGCATCTTTGAAACTTCTTGACTTTTAATCATTTTTGAAGAGCTTTCTAATAAAAAAAAATTAGCCCTTTTGATAGTTTTGTTTAGGAGAAAAATATAGATATACCCAGATATACCTAGAACGCCCAAAATCAGTCATATTGACTGCTGCCCTTTTCACCCCTATTTTCATATTTTATTCAATTTTTTCCAACTACTAATAATTCCCATTCACTTTTCTTTGACCCTCGGATTATTATTTTGTTGTTACATTTATTATTTTACAATCTTCATGGGAAAACCCCGGCTAAAATGAAAAATTTATGATTTTTTTGTATTTCTCTTTACTTACTCCCTTTGATGTTTCGACTTATTATTTTTCAAATCTTTGTGGAAATCCCTTTGTTTAGAAATCCCTTTATTTATCTAGAGCCTCTAGCTTCACCATTTCAAACATTTCACTTTTGATCTTCCCTTAGAATTATCAACAGCAAATTTCTAATCTAATACTATACTGTATATTTATATTGTAAAATTAGAATAGGCCTATTATATATAGGAGGTCTGAAATTCCGGACGTTCTAGTGTTAACCGAAGGCCATGGAAGTATTTTATTACTTTGTTGAAATTAAAGTTGATAAATAAATTATTTTTTATGAATAGAAATTTTATGGCTGTGAATATACTTGATTTAAATAAGAGTAGGTTCAGCAAAATGAAAAGCCTTTATATGCTTATCGATCCCTGAGACGTTTCGAGATATATTTAATGTCTCCTCATCAGTCGGAATCGAAATATTGCATAAAGGTGGTCATTAATAGTACAGAACATGTACATATGAATGTATTATAATGAGAACATCTCAAAGTGTTCATGAGAGATAAAAATTTGTCGAGAGACAAAAGTTCAAAAAAAAATATATTGAGAAATGTTTGTCTCTCATGAACACTTCGAGACGTCTTCATTATAATACATTCATATGTACATATACTGTACTATTAATGACCACCTTTATGCAATATTTCGATTCCGACTGATGAGGAAACATTAAATCCCGGGATCGATAAGCATATAAAGGCTTTTCATTTTGCTGAACCTACTCTTATTTAAATAAATTATTTTTTATTAAAGGGTTATATGACTAAATGAAAAGTCTCGATTAATATTAAAATATTATATTTAAAAATAAAATTTAGATCAAAAATAAAATATTTTAAATATTTCTATGCTGAAAATGAGTCTCTAGGTGTGGACCCGCGACTTTGTTTCGCAACAGCCGCGAGCCAAAGTCGCGCGACTTTATTTTGAAAAACATAAAAGCTCGTGATGATGGAAAAAAACAAGACGATTGCAGCCAAATATTCTTTTATTTCAATTCTCGCCCTCACGGCTGACGTTTAGGCCTGAACTCTAGGCCATCTTCAGAGGCGGCTGGCAATAATCAAAAAGTGTGGTTAGACAACGTTCAGCATGTGGTCCGCTCACATTATTATATATACACTTGTCTATATATTATTATATATAATTTGTTAATTTATATATACAATGTCAATATTAAATGTATATTTTAGTAAGAACTGAGGATGGCTCTTAAATTAAAAGAACTGAAACGTCTCCGAGATCAGAACCAGCATACAGAGTCTTTTTTATTGACTGCTCCTGTCCATAATTATCGATTTAAATCACAGTCTCCACTTTGGAATAAATATTTCTCTACGTTTTTACTATGAGCGGACCACATGCTGAAAGTTGTCGCTGTTGTTGCAAATTTCCACACTTCAGCCGGCTGCATTTTGGCTGCAATCGTCTTGTTTTTTTTTTCTGGCTCCATCATCATCATTGAGCCTACAGCCACAGATCTTTATCGATAAACGATCGTGACAAACGCCGTTTTTTTTAGATTGTTTTAAGGGGCCCTTACACGATCAATCATACTGACAGTATTTGAGCGGATTGGCGTTTTGACTGAACGTGTATGGGTAAGACTGAAGACTGAAGGCCGTTTTCTTTTTGTTTTTTTATTGTTACTTAGTGGCAGGGAACAAAGTTAGTTTAGTTAAGAAGAAAAATTAGTGGCTTCCCACAGTCGAATGAGCTAAAAAGAACTTTATTCTGACTGGTAGACTGAATGCTACATGTAAAATTATACTTGAATGAAGAAAATACTGACGGTTGGACTGATTCAGTCAAACTGACAAGTATGATTAATCGTGTAAGGGCCCCTTGAGACCAAATTCATTCAACAAGATTTCTTATTGGATTTTTATCAAAACGAGTAAGTCACTCAACAATTTCCCGAGCACTAAACTAAAATAATTTAACGGAATATGTAAAAAGGAAAGCAGCACCAAATTTAAAAACGGGTCATAAAGAACATCGACTGAAATTCGCTCGAAAAGTTATGAGTTGGCATACTGTATGGAGAGTTATTTGGACCATAAACGTTTATTTTGAAAGTGGTGTAAGTCCATTAAAAAAAAAAAAAAAAAAAATGAGATATCACATAATTTATGATAAAATTAATGTAAATTTTCTATGTATAATTAGCTAGTGGTAAATTTCTTAAAAAATTCCCATGTTATGTACAATTGAAAATTGGTCGGTAAATAGATTTTTTAATAAACAGACATGCTAACCTTTCATTTCTCGAAACAATAGAAAATGAAAAGAAAGTGAAAATCAAGTCAAGAAAATGAGCTTTGTAAAAGTTCTGTGTTGTTGTTGTTCGATGGGCCGGTGCTGAATTCTGTTGAAAGATGATCTGGGTTTTTTTTTCGGGCTAAGAAGTCACCACGTCTTCTAAAATGTCACCGAGAAAATCGTTCTCCTTACTTACATTCCGTTTTCAACAAAAACAAGGCTAATTTTGCTTTTGGAGTACATAAAATGCATGTATTGGAAGCCTAAAAAACACCAAAAAGTAAAAATTATAAAGATAAAAACCAACTTGTCTATCTTGTCAGAATTTTCCTCTATAATTTTCTCTAAATATTAAATATCTGACCACATCATACATATTTTTTATTAAAATTATAAATTAAATGAATTTTTAAGCTTATTTATATCAAATATTTAATAAAGTAAAGGTATATATTGATAATTAGATCGTTAATCAATTAAAACAAGGGTATAAATATGATTTTTTTATAAATATATATACTAACCTCCAAATTTTACTTTTTTTAGCTGTATTAATTATTTATCATTTAATAAATTATAAAATAAACGAGTTCTTGATTGTTTAATTAATAAAAACCATAAGAAATTAATTACAAGCATGGAATTAAATGTCTAAAAAATAAAAAAAATTAAAAATTATAAATTAAATGAATTTTTAAGCTTATTTATATCAAATATTTAATAAAGTAAAGGTATATATTGATAATTAGATCGTTAATCAATTAAAACAAGGGTATAAATATGATTTTTTTATAAATATATATACTAACCTCCAAATTTTACTTTTTTTAGCTGTATTAATTATTTATCATTTAATAAATTATAAAATAAACGAGTTCTTGATTGTTTAATTAATAAAAACCATAAGAAATTAATTACAAGCATGGAATTAAATGTCTAAAAAATAAAAAAAATTAAAAATTATAAATTAAATGAATTTTTAAGCTTATTTATATCAAATATTTAATAAAGTAAAGGTATATATTGATAATTAGATCGTTAATCAATTAAAACAAGGGTATAAATATGATTTTTTTATAAATATATATACTAACCTCCAAATTTTACTTTTTTTAGCTGTATTAATTATTTATCATTTAATAAATTATAAAATAAACGAGTTCTTGATTGTTTAATTAATAAAAACCATAAGAAATTAATTACAAGCATGGAATTAAATGTCTAAAAAATAAAAAAAATTAAAAATTATAAATTAAATGAATTTTTAAGCTTATTTATATCAAATATTTAATAAATTAAAGGTATATATTGATAATTAGATCGTTAATCAATTAAAACAAGGGTATAAATATGATTTTTTTATAAATATATATACTAACCTCCAAATTTTACTTTTTTTAGCTGTATTAATTATTTATCATTTAATAAATTATAAAATAAACGAGTTCTTGATTGTTTAATTAATAAAAACCATAAGAAATTAATTACAAGCATGGAATTAAATGTCTAAAAAATAAAAAAAATTAAAAATTATAAATTAAATGAATTTTTAAGCTTATTTATATCAAATATTTAATAAATTAAAGGTATATATTGATAATTAGATCGTTAATCAATTAAAACAAGGGTATAAATATGATTTTTTTATAAATATATATACTAACCTCCAAATTTTACTTTTTTTAGCTGTATTAATTATTTATCATTTAATAAATTATAAAATAAACGAGTTCTTGATTGTTTAATTAATAAAAACCATAAGAAATTAATTACAAGCATGGAATTAAATGTCTAAAAAATAAAAAAAATTAAAAATTATAAATTAAATGAATTTTTAAGCTTATTTATATCAAATATTTAATAAAGTAAAGGTATATATTGATAATTAGATCGTTAATCAATTAAAACAAGGGTATAAATATGATTTTTTTATAAATATATATACTAACCTCCAAATTTTACTTTTTTTAGCTGTATTAATTATTTATCATTTAATAATATAAAATAGACGAGTTCTTCTTAATTAAAGGTATTTATTGGTGAATAACTGTTTAATTAAAAAAGAAACACAGATTAGTAGTATACCTTTATACAGGGAATAAAATGGAAGTGTACCTTAAACGTCAAAAATCTATGACGCCATCAATTGCCATGGCGGGAAACATGTACCGAAGACGTCAGAGACTCGTGACGTCTTAGGTACACTTCCGGCTGCATAATGTCAGAATTATCTAAAAATCTGACTCCGGCTGTCAGAAAAGGCCAACATGGCCGACTTTTTCAATCAGCTGTTTTTTCAGTTTCTTAATAGAGGCATTTTTGGCCCTATAAATATTTTTTTTAGTAATAATAAAACAAAAAAATAATAATACTAAGAAAACTTTAAACTTTATTAAAAAATGCGGGAATATATTTGAAAGTCACGTCAAATGAATTTCAAATTTTTTTTAAATTAATAAAATATAATTTATAAAATATTCAATTATGATATATTTTTGACTTAAAATTTGCAAAAAATATTTCTTAATTTAACTTGAATTAATTTTATTAAGTTAACTAAGAAATAAATTTCTTAATAAAGTATCATCATTCAAATGTAAAATATTGTTTTTTGTTTTCACCGCCCTTGGTGCAAATGCCTATCTTCATTTGACATTCATTTTTTCCCCCGATTTGACAGTAAAATATAACCTCTTTTTTTTCTTATTTATTCCCTGGTTGAACAAGATCGAAAACTTTCTCTTTCGTAAATAGGGCTATGGGTGACAGATAATTCTAACCTTTACATAAACTCATACGTCATACGCGTCATCAAATAACACAGACGGAAGATGACGTCACTCCAGTGAGGTTTCGGTGTGAAACCCCCCGCGATTCGGACTCCGTTAGAACTCTAGTCAGTAAACTCAAGTCCGGTCCCGGTGTGACCGCACCTTTATGAGAAGAAAATTATTATTATTTTTACAATCCAGTGCCTACTTGAAGATTTGTTTACATTAAAGCAAAGAATATATAAATGTTTCCTTATACATTTCAACAATTAATAACTCAAAAAGTTATAGGAATAATGGGAAAAAATAATTTCCCTGTAAAGCCCCGTTTCCATTACAACAAAACTCTCTGCGACATGTCGCGGCACATGTGCCCGGCACAAGTTGCAGAATGGAAACGGTCTGGCACAAGTCGCGGCACAAGTGCCCGGGATAAAAATGTCGCAGCCGACTGCGCGACAAAACATGTGCCCGCGACTTGTGCCCGGAGAATGGAAACAGCCTGCGACTTGTGCCCGGGACTTGCGCATGCGCAGACCACTGTTTACATCCTCCTGACAGCAAAATCTAACCTCTCTGTCTCAGATTCCAACGTGTGTTTCGCGTGGATCAGTGTGTGTTTTGTTTTGTGTAGTTCTTCCCCGTTTATTTGTACGTATTATCACTGTAATGGAGTGGACCAAATGCCGTACTACCAAACTGATCGAACTGTTTGAACAGGAGTCTGTTTTGTGGAATGTTCGAAGTGCACATCACAAAAACTCAAACAGCCGTGTTGATGCCCTGCAACGAATTGCTGAAGCATTAGGCTCAAGAAGTGATGAAATACACAGTGTCGAACAGGGACTGAGTATTTTTTTTTTCCCCAACATCTGTCTCAAGGAAATGGAAACAGTAAAACAAAACCGTGCGACATGTGCCGGGGACATGTGCCCGGCACAAGTCCCCGCGACTTGTAGGAATGGAAACGTACCTTAATCCTTATTTTTTGATTTTTTAAATCTAAATATACACAAGGTATTTGAATATACATAGAATCATCATATAAAAAAAAGTGTAAATTAAGAATACAAATTATAATTATTTTAAACAATATTTCGTCTAAAAAACAAATACAACAAAACAAAAAAATTATGCAAAATATTGTGTTATTCTGAAAAAAATATAAAACAAGCTGAAAAAAATAGTTAATAAATATATAGACTAAATATAAACAATAAAAGAAAAAGCCCACCTTCACCCCAGACAGCTGTGGCGACACTAGCGCCTCCTGGTGTGACATCACGGCTCTTTAATATCTGTCAAACCTTGTATGCAAAAATGACTTCTAATTTGAGAAATAACCAGAAAAATATTTATTTAATTGGCCGTAAATGTGACGAAATTACCGGAAGCCAACTTCCATCAAACGGGCAAGTACTTTCGTTGCTATTTTATAATTTACAAGATGTTAAACTGAATTTAAGTCAAAGTGCCAACTTAGTAGTGCGTGAATGTCTCATATTTTGGGAGAAAGCAAGAATTCCGACACAAACGATACCACATTGTGTGAAAAAAATTATCAAATTATACAATTATTGGCGTAATCTTCAAAAAAACGCCAACCGTAAATCAGAATTGCATAAAGAACGAGAAAAAAAGTTTATTTCAGATTTAGAAAATTTATTTGACATTGCCCATGCTGATGCTTTAAAAATGATAGCAAGTGAAGAAGATAGAAAATTCTTACTGAGTCATCAGGGATATCATGAAGGAGTCTATATCAAGTTGACACAGCGTAAAAAAAGGTCCTCGAGAGACGGGAGGAAATATGCAAACAGAAAGGCTAAGACTCAGCATACTGGAACGTCAGAAGAATCAATCAGGCCTATTCAATCAATATTTATTAAAATTGAACCTGCAATTTCATCAATTGATACCGAGACTTTTGATCTTCCTGGGACTTCTTCAAATATTGTCCAGGAAAACGTATGTTCCCGAATGACACGTAATAACTCCGAACATGAGTTACCTGATGTTGTTAAGATAAGAAAAAAATGGAATAAATTGAAAAAATATAAATTCTAAAATTTGGATATTAACAAAGGCTTTGTTAGAGAAAATGGTTGAATCTCCGTTTTATCGCTTCAACAGGAATAGAAATATATATATTAATATAATGGAGATCTACAGCTGGATTGGAGTGCAATAGACAAATCAAGTTACTGCAAAAACTACAAGAACATCAAGACACTAGACTTGGGAAGAGAATCTTACCGGGAAGACAAAAAAAATGGGGGGGGGGGGGCAGAGGTTGCGGAAGAGACAGAGACAATAGAACTTGTGTGGGAATGTGAAGAACTAGACGAGGAGACAAAGAAGTGGAAAAAGAAGATAGGACATATTAAGGGGCAAAATTGACAAAATGGCCAAGACAAAGAAGAGAAGAAGAAATATTTAATAATGATTAAAAAGAAATTATAAAATTGTAAATTTAACACAGGAATTCATATCCCTAAAACATCAAAAGAGGTAAGGGAAAAGGAATAAATAAATAAAAAAAATGGCAACGAAATCTAAGAGCGAATCTAGGGTCGACGCTAAGTCTGATACTTTACAATATCTTTGCTTCAGATCTGAAGATGAGGATAGGGAGTACTCAAGTGAAGACGATATATGTCTTCAAGTGTATTGAGGAAGGTTTGGAGAAAAGTAAAGGTATGGATGTTCACTAATGGACTGTAGAGTGTTACGTATCTGTTGGCGCCAGAATGTTAAAGCCCCGAACTCACCGCCAGAGCGCACCACAAATATAATGAGACTTGTTCGGAAATTGCATTAATGGCGTCCCACATCCATTCCCATTTTCTTCCATCCTTTTTTCGTTTTATCCACTCAAAACCTGCGTGGCAATTCTTTATTTAAAACCTCAAGAAGTGTATTTTTTATTTTCTGATTAAAAGTTGTTATTTAAATACGGTGTAAGTTTTTTATCCCGATTTCCGACGCATCCATGTTTGTTTGGTGAAGCAAAGTCCACTAATTCCACCCTTCCTAGATCTCCTTCAAGCTCTAACAATCGCAGAGTTGGTTCATTGCATTGGCGGATATCGAATTTCCTGTATACGAAAATTCTTTTAGACCGAAAATTACTCTGGGCTCTCCAAATTGATTTTATTACTTCGAAAATTCTTAAGAGCTATTTCAAGGAAATGCTGGGGAACGGAGCAAAGCTTCTGTACTAGACTTTAGTTCGATTATTTTTTAAAAAATATACAATTTCATAAATATAATTTACATTTTCTAGTCTTTAATTTTTTTTATTTAATAATTTTTTGGGTTACATCTACTAATAGATGTTTCTTTTGATATTGAATAACATTGCATGCACACCTCAAAATGTCAGAAATCCTACTACCCTGAATTTAGACTTTATTTCTCTAAGCAAAACGTTAAAATTTAACACCTTCTTGCAACAAATTGAAGCAAAAACTTCAACATTAAAGCGTTAACATTTGGTTAAAAATTAATGCCTTTAAGGGGCTTCAGGAGGCAAAGCTGTTTGCATGTTTTGCCAAGAGATGTCTCCCATTATTCCGCCTATATCTATACTATTATATAAAAGACAATCTCTGTCTGTCTGTCTGTCTGTCTGTCTGTCTGTCTGTTTGTAACGCATAGACTTCGAAACTACTGGACCGATTTTCATGGAGTTTTTTTAATGGGTAGGGAATTTTCCGGGGGTGGTTTTAGGCTATCATTATATCGAATTAGGGGTAGGGAACCCCCCTTTTTGGGGGTTATCAATTACCCCATAGCAAAGCATTGGAAAACAGGATCTAACTCGCTTTATGAAAAATATATTTATCAAATCTTTAAAATGAAAAATAAAAACTCTTCCTCCCCCTAACAATTCGACATTTAAAAAGATATTTCCGCTCTGCGCCCCCCCCCCCCCCCTAAAATTTTATTTTTTTTATTTTTCATTCGATTTTAATAAAATTTAAAATGTTGCTTTCTTAGGGTGTAAATAATTGAAAAATGGTATTTTAGACATCAGAAAGTTCAATCACCCCCCTGACCCCCCTAAAATTTATTTTTCATTCGATTTTAATAAAATTTAAAATGACGCTTTCTTAGGGTGTAAATAATTGAAAAATGGTATTTTAGACATCAGAAAGTTCAATCACCCCCCTGACCCCCCTAAAATTTATTTTTTATTCGATTTTAATAAAATTTAAAATGACGCTTTCTTAGGGTGTAAATAATTGAAAAATGGTATTTTAGACATCAGAAAGTTCAATCACCCCCCTGCCCCCCTGAAATTTATTTTTCATTCGATTTTAATAAAATTTAAAATGTTGCTTTCTTAGGGTGTAAATAATTGAAAAATGGTATTTTAGACCCCAGAAAGTTCAATCACCCCCCTGACCCCCCTGAAATTTATTTTTCATTCGATTTTAATAAAATTTAAAATGTTGCTTTCTTAGGGTGTAAATAATTGAAAAATGGTATTTTAGACATCAGAAAGTTCAATCACCCCCCTGACCCCCCTGAAATTTATTTTTCATTCGATTTTAATAAAATTTAAAATGACGCTTTCTTAGGGTGTAAATAATTGAAAAATGGTATTTTAGACATCAGAAAGTTCAATCACCCCCCTGACCCCCCCCTAAAATTTATTTTTCATTCGATTTTAATAAAATTTAAAATGACGCTTTCTTAGGGTGTAAATAATTGAAAAATGGTATTTTAGACATCAGAAAGTTCAATCACCCCCCTGACCCCCCTGAAATTTATTTTTCATTCGATTTTAATAAAATTTAAAATGACGCTTTCTTAGGGTGTAAATAATTGAAAAATGGTATTTTAGACATCAGAAAGTTCAATCACCCCCCCTGACCCCCCTGAAATTTATTTTTCATTCGATTTTAATAAAATTTAAAATGACGCTTTCTTAGGGTGTAAATAATTGAAAAATGGTATTTTAGACATCAGAAAGTTCAAACACCCCCCTGACCCCCCCCCTGAAATTTATTTTTCAATCGATTTTAATAAAATTTAAAATGACGCTTTCTTAGGGTGTAAATAATTGAAAAATGGTATTTTAGACATCAGAAAGTTCAATCACCCCCCCCCCTGACCCCCCTGAAATTTATTTTTCATTCGATTTTAATAAAATTTAAAATGACGCTTTCTTAGGGTGTAAATAATTGAAAAATGGTATTTTAGACATCAGAAAGTTCAATCACCCCCCTGACCCCCCTGAAATTTATTTTTCATTCGATTTTAATAAAATTTAAAATGACGCTTTCTTAGGGTGTAAATAATTGAAAAATGGTATTTTAGACATCAGAAAGTTCAAACACCCCCTGACCCCCCCCTGAAATTTATTTTTCATTCGATTTTAATAAAATTTAAAATGTTGCTTTCTTAGGGTGTAAATAATTGAAAAATGGTATTTTAGACATCAGAAAGTTCAATCACCCCCCTGCCCCCGCCCTGAAATTTATTTTTCATTCGTTTTTAATAAAATTTAAAATTACGCTTCCTTAGGGTGTAAATAATTGAAAAATATATTAATCAAATATTTAAAAAAAGAAAATAAAAACTCTTTTCATTATTAATTAAAATACATTTATCTGGACAATTCTTAGTCATATCCCGAGACGCCGCCCGCCAGGGTGAGCGGGCAGGGTTGCCGAAGGCAACCCTACCGCAGCTAGTATATATATATAATTACATACGATCTATATCTCTTTTAATTTTTCTGTGAATAAAAAACATTCCGAGAAGTTGACAGAAAATCGTTTAATTAACAGTATCTGCTCTGTGAGAGGTGAAAAACAAAAAAAAATATCTTTTAAAAAATAAACAATTTATTATTTTTATTTTTTAAAATATAAAATTTAACAAAAGAAAATATTCATTATATATATTAGATATTATTACCATTGAATTCAATAAAAAGAGTGTATATACATGTCTCTCTTGATTGGAACGTTGTTTTTTTATTTGTTAAGTTTAGGCAAGTGGGGGCAGGCGTTTATTTATCCATTCATTTAATTCATTCAATTCTTGGATGTCCA
>JAKCPI010017313.1:0-17463 GCA_023213315.1 Euborellia annulipes
CATTACAAATTCTCTTTGATCTTTATTCAGTGCATTCATTAATTCATCTAATTTTTCGGAAGACACTCTTTTAGGGCATGTAAATCTATTCATTTGTTGCTTATTATTGTCACTGATTTGACCACCTTGTTCTAAAATATCAACTCTTTCTACACCAATATTTTGGTGAAACTCTTCATCCTCTTCATCATTCTCTTCAACATCATCGTTATCATTATTATTATTTACCATTTCTAAAGCTTCATCTAAAACATCATCATTTCGTATTGAAAATTTATTTCTATTTGACTCTATTATTTCTAAATTTTCTGCATACAATTTATAACAATTTTTGTTTTCTATATCTCTTATTTCATCACGGAATGGTAACAGTAATAGTACATGTTCTCTATAATAATTGTCAGGATCTTGTGCCAATTTATATCTTCTATATCTAATAATTGCGGGTTTTGCTCTTCCTTTATTTATTAACTCCTCCTCCTGCTCTTCCTCAATATCATCATTTTCATCACCTTTTCTGATATTCTTACTTTTATAATAACTAGCTGCAAATTCTGCTAAACAAATATTTTCTAAACCTTTTTGTCGCTTACAATATTTTTGTATAATATCTTCCATATAAACGTCTTCAGAATCTGGTGGTAAATGTTGTAATAACTCTTTGCTTTTTAACATAACAACTCGCTCATTTCGAGGAGAAGTATTAATAAAAATAGTTTTTCGGCTACTTTTACAGAGAGGTAAACTTAATATAAAATAAGCAGCTTCTTGAGCAGACATTAGATTTCCATTTATAAAAACATTAGAAATTTTACGAAATTTTTCTTTTAAATTATTATTTCCTTCACCTATCATATCATTGGCCGCCTGTCTTAACAATTTAGATAAACCTGCATCAACTTTTGCTATATAATTTATTATATAAGACGCTAAACCATATTCTTCAACTACATATTGGATATCCATATTTGATTCAAACAGATGAAGGATATCTTTATTGTAAAAATTAATTCCAACCTCTAAACTAGATCTTTTTAAAAAAACTTTTGTTTGATTTATTGAGGCTCGTATAGCTATCATATATTCTTCCTCTGTCATATTTAATTTTTCTAAAACATACTCAAAGGATTTTAATTCATGTTTTTTATAAAAATAATACATTAATTTGTTAATTTTTTTCAAATTTTCTTTAATTTCAGACGTTTTTTCCTCTTTAGCCAATGGCAATAGAATCATTGTTCTAGGCATCATTGGCAAAGGAATATTGAATCTACATACTTTTTTATTCTTTCGTCCTTTATAGCAAGTATGTGTATGTTTGTGCTTTTGTAAGGCAATATATGGATCATTTTCATTATATTCACACGTTATAAATTGATCAATAAAATCAATAATCGGCTGTGTTGGTTGTGTCACATCATAATTCGGAGCATTTTTTAACCAAAGAAACATATGTTCGTGTGGTGAGCCTCTCATTTGAAACTCCACCCTCTGAAAAGAATCGATTACTGTATATTGTTGAAAAATACTATTCTCTGATTTTAAAAGTTTCATTAATTTAGATATTTTATAATCAAAATAACGAGCACACATGACGGGATCATTTCTAATTAAATCTGTCTTTTCAAAATCACTCATTTCAAGTGCCTCTTGAATTGTTATTTTTTTATTTAAACTAAATTTTGCTAAAGCAGCTACAAGTTCTGGCCATCTACTTTCAGCTGCTGAAATAGTTAAAAAGATTGTGGGTTTACCTAATTGTCGAATCATTGCTAATAAATTTTTTTTTTTACTTTCCCAAAAAGCTGGACTTGATCGAATTTCTTTAATAACTTGATACCCACTATCTATTTTCATTAAATTATTTAAAAAATCATTATTTAATAAATTTCTAGCATTTAAATTTGATTCATGTTTTTTTGTTTTCCGTAAACAGACATTGATATTTGCAAAACATTGCCTTTCAATTTTTTGTTTTGCCATAAATAATACCCTACTTGGAATACATGATCTGCGATCTACTCGTCTACATTCTGATTTAGCTCTATCAGTATACGAAAATGACTTAGGTAAATTAAATGGGTGGCCAGCAAAAATCTTTGGAAAACATAACTCATCGAAATTTTCTATAAAAATCCAAGGTACGGGTTTTTTATTCTGACCTGGAGCAATAATATGTATATTATTATCTATATTAATTTCATTTCTATCTAATAAAAGTACTTCTTCACCAATCTCATCATCACTATCATTTTGATCATAAGTTAATTCATTGTCATTGTATTGTTCTTCGAATGTATTTTGAGCATCATCATTATTAATAATAAATTCCACATTCTCACTATGTTGATTTTCAAATCTCTCTAAATATTTATCATCTATTTTAATATCATTTTTGATATAAAGTGGTGTGCTTTGTAAATACTTCAAAGCATCACAAACGACTGCTGGCCTGATTGTTTCAAACATGTAATAGGATTTATGTAAAAAGTGCCTTTTTAATTGTAATTGTATTGTGGCCATATCATTAAAAGATCTTGGAAGTGTATGTAAACATTCATTTAAATCTATTGGAATATTCACAACTGATCCCTTTACACCCAATTGAGGGTTAATTGCAAAAGCTTTCAACGAACGCATTTGCATAAAAGGAATATAAGGACTACAAAGACGTTCCTCTAAAGGTGACATACTTTTAATACATTCTGGTAAATTAACAAATTTAATCCCATTACTTGTAGCCATTTTTGGAACTTGTAATTTTTGAATATAAATTTTACATGTACTACACACAAAAGAGGAAGGATAATTGTCAATTTTATCAAAAAATTCTAAAAATTTATCATTTCCTAATTTAGATTTAACTTTTTCTAAATTGATTGGTTTTACGGAATGTTCAAAAAACAAGCCCTCACAACAACAACAGACATATTGAGGAACATTTTGTCTAGATCGAATAAATTCTAACTTTAGTTTACTCAGACATGTGTTGTTTTCATTTATTCTGTTATACATATTATGCCTAAATCGAATTATCTCATTTTCTCTTTGCAATCTTTTTAATTGTCTATCCATTTGTTTTTCTTGTTCTCTATATTCATCATCTTGCCTTTGCCTTTTCTTATATTGTTGATTTTTCTCTCTTTCTTTTTCTGAATATTCGTCACTTTGTCGGGTTATTCTCATTCCTTTTTTATTTCTCTCTCTTTCCTTTTCTGAATATTCGTCACTTTGTCGGGTTATTCTCATTCCTTTTTTATTTCTCTCTCTTTCTTTTTCTGAATATTCGTCACTTTGTCGAATTGCTTTTTTTGATATTTTATTTCTCTCTCTTTCTTTTTCTGAATATTCGTCACTTTGTCGAGTTGCTTTTTTTGATATTTTATTTCTCTCTCTTTCTTTTTCTGAATATTCGTCACTTTGTCGGGTTATTCTCATTTCTTTTTTATTTCTCTCTCTTTCTTTTTCTGAATATTCGTCACTTTGTCGAATTGCTTTTTTTGATATTTTATTTCTCTCTCTTTCTTTTTCTGAATATTCGTCACTTTGTCGGGTTATTCTCATTCCTTTTTTATTTCTCTCTCTTTCTTTTTCTGAATATTCGTCACTTTGTCGAATTGCTTTTTTTGATATTTTATTTCTCTCTCTTTCTTTTTCTGAATATTCGTCACTTTGTCGGGTTATTCTCATTTCTTTTTTATTTCTCTCTCTTTCTTTTTCTGAATATTCGTCACTTTGTCGAATTGCTTTTTTTGATATTTTATTTCTCTCTCTTTCTTTTTCTGAATATTCGTCACTTTGTCGGGTTATTCTCATTCCTTTTTTATTTCTCTCTCTTTCCTTTTCTGAATATTCGTCACTTTGTCTCATTTTCTGCTTTTGTATTTTATTACTCAATCTTTCTTTTGCCGCAAAATTCTCAGAGAGCCTTAATGTTTTCATACTCTTGTTTCTTATTTTTGAACGTTGGGACGAAGATTGGCCAACTTTTCTTTTTCTATTAGCCTTTGTTATTTCCATACTATCATTATTATTATGTACACTATTGACAGGATCAATACAATTGATATTTTCTATATTAGTGGCTGTTGGAAATAGCAAAGGTACAATAACAAAATAATTTGTAGATGCAAAATTATCAACTGGAAAATTCCGTCTTATTAAATCTATCAAATGTTTAATATTGTCAAATGCGCATGCCACTGACACACCGCCGGCACAGTGCAAGCCTTGATTATCACAACTGTGTGAATTAAAACACCAAAAATAATTTTCAGATTTAATAAAAGCAATGGATTTTTTTTGTGACGTAAATATACCATGGGTGTATTTTTCAAAGAATTTTATTATAACTTCCTCTAAATGTAAGTTTATGTGTCCTTGCATTTCAAAATCAGTGAGAACTTTTTCAACAAAAATTCTAACGCCATTAATATTTATAACATCTTTTAGAATTTCATCAGCAGTTAAAAATGGATAATCTGATGGGCTACCTCGAAAATTGGGAATTGAAATTATATGTAAATCGTGTCCCAAATCTAAAATATTGTATATTGTATCAGAATCCCATTCATTAATATTTTTTACTTTTGAAGTACATAAAGCTATATAAGACATTGCTGTACATTGTGAATTGCTGAATTCTCCAAACTTTATATTATTTTGGCTTATATTGCCTAAAATCATTTTAGTAGGGGCCTTAAATTTATTGAAATTTTCTAATATTTTTTTATAAATGCCCTTTCGTCCAACCATTTTTAAATTTATTAAATTATTAAAGAAAAAAATAAAATGAACAGATTAATTAATAATTTGATGACTAAAGAATATTAACAATAAGAAACAAATTAATAACTAATGAATAACTAAGAATAATTAAAATAGAATGGAGGATAGATAGAAAAAAATAAGAATTAATGAATAATTAACTAATTCAATGAATTAATGAATAATTAACTAATTCAATGAATTAATGAATAATTAACTAATTCAATGAATTAATGAATAATTAACTAATTCAAGAAACAAAAAAAAATTATTTGAAAAATAAATTAACTATTTTAAAAAGAAACAACAAACAAACAAATGAATTAATGAATAATTAACTAATTCAATGAATTAATGAATAATTATTAACTAATTCAAGAAACAAAAAAAAAATTATTTGAAAAATAAATTAACTATTTTAAAAAGAAACAACAAACAAACAATTAAATTTACTGAAATAAATAAAAGAATTAATTTAAAATAAAAACAAATAATTAACACTCACCAAAAGTGTAGGGTTAATTATCAACTGTGTTCAAAATTGTTCTAAAGTATTCAGATTTACTCACAAACTCTCAAGTCTTATGGCTATTACTAACCAAAAGTGTATGAGTAAAAGAGTAACTAAATGTTAGTTCCAAATTTTTTAGGATCTAAAATAATAGAAAAATTAAAAAAAAAGAAATAAACAAAAAGATAATTTTTGGACTAATAAAAAAAGAAAAAAAAAAAGAAAAATCTTAAGAGTAGAAAAAAATGGACTTTCAAATGGAAAAATCATTAATTGGCACAGTTAGTTTAGTACGGATAACATTCGAAATGTTAAACCTAGGATTTGATCAAATATTGTATAATTTTAAGATTTTTATCTTTGTTATGTTGGTACAATGTAAATACAGCTTTTGGTGTCCTTTCGAAATGATAAACCGAGGATTTGACCAAATTTTATAAAATTTTAGCAAAAAAAAAGATTTTTATTAGCAATAGATGTTCATCTCGTATCAAAATAAAATAAATACATGTGAATAAAATTAAAATTATATTAATCTAAAAAAGAGTTGTGTCTTTCGCAGAGTTTTTAAGTTTAAATAAATTAAATTAATAAACTTAAAAATAAAAATGTTGTTATTTCGAAGATGAAATTATTTACCAAAAATAGAAAAAAAGAAATCAAACTTTATCAGGTCAAAGATTTTTATTAAAAACAAGCTACGTTTCGATCCAATAAATAAATAAATATTAATAATAGAAAAGTTAAGATTAAAGAAACAAGTTCATAAACAAATATTTAATTTTAAATATTGACGCAACTGCTGATATCTGATGTTTATATTATTTTTCATGTTTTTATAATGGGACCTCCTGAACCCAAACATGACCTCCGTTTTCCCCCACCACGTACTGTTTTCCGGGGAGAGCCCCATACTTATTCCCACCCCTTTTCGTTAATTATAAGGCCATGAATCAAATTTGGAGGGATGAAAAGAAATATTTTAGCCTTAACATTTCTTCAGAAGGTCTAGAGAAGTGAAAAGTTAAAAAAATTAACATTTGGAACCAAGGGGGGGGGGAGTGGGGGAGGATTTTGTCCCTTAAAATGCAAAAAAATCATTAAAAATGATCGATTTTTTCACATTTTTTTCACTAATTTTCTAAATATTCCAGCTGCCAAAACCCACCTCACCTTTCCTTAAACATCCCTCAACTAAACGAAAATATATAGCTAAATATTTTTCGTGATCTATATATTTGAATAAGATAATAGTATTCAAAATACCCCGATTCGGACTAAACAAGTCATGGGATGTTTGGCCTCACCAATAAATAAAAAAAAACACTCATGCCGGGTTGCAAGAAAACAGTTCTGTAAACATTTAAAAGTCTGTTAGTAAACATCGCTTTGGGCTTTAAAATTATAGGCTGTTGCTAAAGCAACTTTAAAGGAACGGTTAACTATTCCCTACTGTTATGATATATAGATAGATGCAAAACGATTGGGCCCGCGAAAATGACAGCTTTCTATGTAGTTGGCCAAGTTGACCGCAAGGGCGCATTGTCAAATTGTATAATTTATAATAGTACCAAAATTATAAAATGAATAAAAATAGTAATTATATTTGTATTCTTTAAATTTTAATTGTTAATATTAGGTTACAAAACAAAAAATGTTTAAATATTTAAATATCGTAAAATAAAAATAATAAATACGTTGGTTGCTCTGACTGTCAGATGTTAAATTGTAAAGAAACTGGGAATATACTATAACCTCACTTCTTCTCTTCGTCAGATGAATATCTATAATAATTAATAATATCGCTTAAAACGTTTCAGAAACTAAAGAAAACTCAATTAAATTAATGTATTTCTATCTTACCTCTCTCGCGTGATAATATAGTCACTAAATTCTTATTTATTTCAATGAAACAAATCAGGTTAGTGATTACTTTATAGTTTTAAGCTCCGAATTTCAGCATTTAGTTTATAGACAGCTTTTACGAACCAATCACCTTTAAATACGTTCTAGCAACCCAAAATTATTTAGCGGAAGGTTTAAACCAACAAAAGCGTTTAATGAACCGTTAAATATGTTCTTGCAACCCGGCATCAGTCTTGTTAAAAATATATAGGATAAAGCGGGTGGGGTGTGAGCGATTCCGAAGCCCTCGAAAGAAGAATTTTTTTCAAACATTGACAAGAAATAATTTCGACCCCTCTAGATAAAATATGGCAATATTTAAAGACATAGAAGAATCTGTATATTTAACTTTAAATTTGTAAAGATCAGCCCAAAAAAATGAAAGTTAGCCGCATATTTGCCACTTTAACCAACTGAGTTGTGAATCTTCCATCTTCTTGCAAGGGCTTCGGAATCGCTTACACCCCACCCGCTTTATCCTATATTTTTTTTTTTTAATTGAGGGATGTTTAAGGAAGGATGAGGTGTGTTTGTTAGCTAGAATATGTAGAAAATCGGTGAAAAAATTGTGAAAAAATCGATCATTTTTAATGTTTTTTTTTTTTTTTTGCATTTTAAGGGACAAAATCCTTCCCCACATCCCCCCCTTGGATCCAAATGTTAATGTTTTTTAACTTTTCACTTCTCTAGACCTTCTGAAGAAATGTTAAGGCTAAAATATTTCTTTTCATCCCTCCAAATTTGATTCATGGCCTTATAATTTACGAAAAGGGGTGGAAATAAGTAGGGGCCTCTCCCCGGAAAACGGCAAGTGCTGGGGGAAAACGGAGGTCATATTTGGATTCAGGAGGTCATTTTACTTAAAAATCTGAAGGAATTTTCTCGGGGCCGGAAAAAAAGTTTCATTTTGCCGCACAGTGTAATTTATAATAATTAAAAATTTTTATTTTTTTATCTTTTTTTTTCTTTTGCGGCATCTAAGGCCATTTAGACCCCATCCCTATTTATTTCAAATGATTTGCAGTCAATTCAAATGAAATAAATTTTTTCTCGCTTGGGACGGAAAGGGAATCCGGGATAAAAAAGGATTATAAAAACGTGAAAAATAACATAAACATCAGATAGCAGCAGTTGCGTCAATATTTAAAATTAAATATCTGGCTACGAGCTTGTTTCTTAAACATAACTTTTCTATTATTATTATTATTTATTTATAGGATCGAAACGTAGCTTGTTTTTAATAAAAATCTTTGACCTGATATACCTCGATTTCTTTCTTTCTACTTTTGGTAAATAATTTCATCTTTGAATTAACATAACAATTTTATTTTTTAGTTTAAGGTGCGCGTCTCGGGGTGCTAATTTTGGGAGTTTCCAGCAGCCACAATTTTGAAGCTATCGACCTCAATTTTTTTTTAAATTAAAGCTATTTAAAATATCTACAACGTATAGGATCCATTTTTTTGATTTTCGAAAAAATAAATTTTTTTTTTAGATTATCAGATTAAATAAAAGATATTTTTAAAAAAGGAGCTCTATAACTTGTAGATAATTAAATTAATAATCATTATGTTAAAAAATAATTAATTTTCTACCCTTAATTAATTAGCTGGAAACTTTAATATGAAATGGAAAAAATCCCTTGTATTCCTATAGGAAAAACTAACGCCATCTCTTGCCGTCTGGAGTAACTCGGTAGTCAATCGTGTCCTAACGGCTTTTCGAGACGCGCACCTTAAATAAATTTGCCAGAGTGTAGATATTGTTTGGGGTTCGTAATTAATTTTTTCACGAACTAATAGATGGTAGTTTTTTTTTTTTTTTTTTTTTCATTTGTTTAAGAACTTTTTTGGCATCTAAGGACATTTAGACACTATCCCTAATTATTTCAAATTACACTACAAATTACACGACAAAAATGAACTTTTTTCTTTCACAAGAATAAAGATATGAAATTCTAGAAGTATTTTTCATTCTGAATTCAAATATCATTTCAGTTTTGCCCCATCAGGCACAGTTTTAGTAGAGTTATAGAGCAAAATAGATTTTAGTAGAAAATGTGCTTTAAAACGGCTTTTATTTAGAATGTTCAAATTATTTTTAACGCCACACCCCGTAAAAATATACAGGTATTTAGAATACATATAAATTTTAAATTTCAGCCCAATCAGAGGTCATTTAGACGTGCCGCAAACGTCTTAAAGTTTAGAAAAATCGAAATTTTCGATTTAAAGAAACTTTTATTATATCCTCCCAAATTTTTTAGCTCTTCTATCAGCATGTCGCGTTACAGGCCGTGACGTCAAAGTGCCATGACGCTACAAGTCATGACGTCACAATCCGTGACGACAAAAATAAGAAAGTTGAAATTTAATATATATAACGAATTATAAAAAAATAATTGTAATAATTCAATTTTTAAATTGATAAAATATAATTTTTAAAATAATTTAAAATTATCCCGAGCCAGCCAGTTTCCCATAATTACGAAAAGGCGAGGGTCCGCGCAGCTGGGCCCGAGCCAGCTGGTGGGGGGTCCAGGGAGGCGAAGCCCCCTGGTTAGACGCGCGCCCGCCGAAGGCGTTTTTAATATGCCTGTATTGATTTACCATTATCATTCATCATTTTCCATTTATTAAGTTAAGATTAAAAACGCGATTTTAATACCCTTAATTGAACAATTTTCTGAAAACTTTCAGTTAAACGCCTACGATCCGAAAGTTTCACTTGCATCATGGTTTCATAAAACCACACAATGATTTTTTTGCTTTGGTCACCCCTAATACAACTTTAGATATCCCTGAATGCAGGGGCGTATATAGAAATTTTATTCGGGGGGGGGGCTAATCTCAAAAAAATTTTTACGCGGAACCAAATTTTTTTCCCGTCCGAAAAAATATTTTACCTTTTTTTTAGAGCCGCTTGCGGAACCAAAAATTTTTCCCGTTTGCCGCCCGCGGAACCAAAATTTTTTTCCGTTTGCCGCCCGCGGAACATTTTCTCTTCCGTGTTCCGTGGGACCGTCCGCAATAATATTTTACCTTTTTTTTAGAGACGCTTAATTTTTGCCACGGGGCCGCGGAAACATTTCGGGGGGGGGGGGGGGCCGAGACCCATTATTCGCTCTATATTCCTATATATGTATATGCATTTAGGAAATTACGGGGGGGGGGGCCGGGGCCCCTCGCCCCCCCCCTTATATACGCCCCTGCCTGAATGCAAAAAACATATATTTATGATATTCTATAGTTCTTTGGCTTTCTAAAAATCATGCATTCATAAAAATCTGTTAATTATGAACAAAATTATGAACGAAAACGTCAGCAAAGAAAAAACACAAGTACACTCACATGGCAAAAAAAGGACTTCTTTTTCTTTTACAAGTATAAAGAAAGATATGAGATTCTAGAAATATTTTTTTTTTAATAATTTATAATAAAGTTAGGGCCCGTGACCAGATGTTTAGAGAGGATACATAAACTTCTCGTGGATAGGGTTCGCTTTTTAATTCAATTGAAGTCTATTTTTTTCGAGCAGTGAGTATACTTGTGTTTTTTCTTTGCTGACGTTTTTGTTAATAATTTCGTTAATAATTAGCAGATTTTTACGAATGAATGATTTTTAGAAAGCCAAAGAACTATAGAATATCGTACATATATGTTTTTTTGCATTCAGGGATATCTAAAATTGTATTAGGGGTGACCAAAGCAAAATAAATCTTGAAAATTTCGATTTTTGTAAACTTTAAGACGTTTGCGGCACGTCTAAATGACCTCTGATTGGGATGAAATTTAAAATTTATATGTATTCTAAATACCTGTATATTTTTACGGGGTGCGGCGTTAAAAATAATTTGAACTTTCTAAATTAAAGCCGTTTTAGAGCACATTTTCTATCTAAAATCTATTTTGCTCTATATCTCTAAAACTGTGCCTGATGGAAAAATTTTAACTACATATCTGAATTCAGAATGGAAAAATGCACTAGGTTCACTAATCAGATATCTTGTGAAGAAAACCTTGTCGACTAGTGTTATTGATAGCCAATTCAATTGAATTGATTTCTCGCCTGGGACGAGATGCGAATCCTCGACCTTTGGAACCAGAACCAGCTAATAATCTCTCTATCTATGAGCCCTAGGTCAAGTTCAAATGGAAGTTATAAAAGAATAAAAATGACCAAAATGTCGGGATGGCTAATGCGATGTTTACTCCTGGTCTCAATTTTTATCAGATTTATTTGATTTTTGACGTTTCGGACGCCAGTCGCTCCCTTCCTCAGGACAATCAATCGTCAAGCAAATACAGATGGAGGTATTTCTAGCGAAAATTGAAATCGTGTATGAAACAAAATTTCAAGCGAATGCCATCGAAGAATGCATTCAGTTTATCGCATCTTGAAATTTTGTTTCATACACGATTTCAATTTTCGCTAGAAATACCTCCATCTGTATTTGCTTGACGATTGATTGTCCTGAGGAAGGGAGCAGGTTAACACGCTAACCCCTACACCAAGTCCCGAGGGCTATACCAAATTTTAATTTGAACTAAAGTAAAAATAATAAAGCAGTTTTATTATTTTTAAATTTAACAATTTTATTACCGTAGACCTATATAAAAACAACCAAAGCAGGTTTATCCGGTCACTCTTAGCTCTACTATCAATTTATGCATCTTACAGAAATCTGTTGTACAGTGAGGCACAATATTAAGTCCCACCCATGCGTTTTCTACTTGTGATTATTTCATTGTTTTTTAAAAGATAAATGAAAATCTTTATTGGAAATTTTCTATGTTTGAACCATGAAAGTTTCCATTAAAAAAATATATTTTTTAAAAACAATGAAATAATCACAAGTAAAAATCGCATGGGTGGCACCACTAGTGGTCCTAGGGGGGGGCCTCTGGGCCCAGAGGCCCCCCCCCCTTGGACAGACAAAAATTCAAAAGGAGTATTTAATATTTTAAAACTAAACAAAAAAATTATAAATTTTTCACGTCGCAGGTTAGCTAAAAACGCAAATTTCAATGCCTAATTTTCAAAAAAATTTTCATACCTCCTAGATCCTGAAGTCGTCTGTCCGGATCTGGCCTCAATAAACCATGGTAATCTAACCCTAGGTGTGAATATTATTCATGATATTTCAGTATATTTGGTCATTTTTTTTTTACAAATAATCAATTTTTGACTTTCTCATGTTTTCTTGTAAGTCAAAGATATATATGGGTCATTCCATGCCAAATCGACAAATTTTTTTCCTGACCCCCGCGGATTTCGCTGAAAATTTTCTATCTTTTTTCTACCCCTTAAAAGACATTTTTGAGAATTTTTTCAAATTTTTTTACCCAACTAAAAAAAAGTTATGGATTTTTGAAAAAAAAACCGCTCTTTTTTTTCAAATAACTATAACTTATTTTAAAATTGATATTTCGGAACCCCGCAAGGCTATAAAAATTTTGTTTTTTAATGTAGTTTTCAGAAAAAAATACAAAAATTATTTCAGAAGCCCGGATATATGAAATATTTCAGTTTTTTTGAAAAAACCCTAATTTTATTTGGACCATTTTTTTTTTTAATTTTTTTAACTCAAAATAAACTTCAACTATTTCTACAATTATCCCCCCTAATTTCAAGATGTGCCGACAAATAGTTGCCATGGTAACAAAATATAAATATTTACCCATGTTTACGATTTTTTTTTATTTATTTACATTTTGAATTCTAAAATATCGGCGTCAATTTTTTGTTTGTGTACCGGGAGAGTCTCGAAAAGGATATGATTCACAAAAAATCTTACGTTCATGAATAATTAACCGTTAAAATAATCTCTATATATAAAAATGAAAAGGGAAGGCGAGCCAGGGGGTCCAGGGGGCGCAGCCCCCTGGCTTTGCGTCTAGTATTTCTTAAAATTTCTAAAATGAAAATATTCCAAAATAAATAATAAATATATAACAAAGGGTTTTTTTTTTATTAAATTTAAATTTAGTAGGTTATTTTTCTACTACAATAAAAATAATAAACAGATTTAAAAATTAAAAAAAAAATAATAAAAAACTAATTTAAATTTTAAAAAATACTATAATTTCAAATATCTTAATTATTTTTATTAAAAAACTACTTACCAAAAACGAAGAAAAAAGAAAATCAAGATTAATATCCGAGGAAAGAAATTCCGTAGTGTTTACTTGCTTATCAATAACACGGGTATGAATTGCTTTGGCCTCGCGTACATATAGTATAATAAAATTAAGATCTACGTGGCTTAGAATTAATATAAAAATGTTCGCACTCCCAGAAGAAACGTCCCCTTGGATACGAAATGGCTTAAATAAGAATGCCTGGACCCCAAATAATAATATATATTCATAACGGCTATCGTTTAAAGTCTTATATGGTGGCCTAAGTTGCCGAAAAGACTGTGTGAATGTGTGTGTGAGTGTGAGTGTGAATGAGAAAAAAGTGTGAGTGTTTTTTTATAGGAACCGACCGAATATTCGGTTTCGGTTACGGTTTCGGCCAGTTGGCCAAAAATCATGGTTTCGGCCGTAGTTTCGGTTTCGGCCAAAAAGTAGCCGAAACTTCGGAGTCAAACTTAAAAAAAAGATCAAATGATTTGCGCTTGAAGGAGAAAAAAAAATTTTTGTCTTCCTAAAAAAAAGGTAAAATGATTTTCACGGAGGGGAAAAAAATTTCAAAAAAAAAAAATAAATTTTTTTTATAAGAAATACAAGTTCGGTTTCGGTTTCGGCCGAAACTAAGGTTGGGCCGAATATTCGGTTTTGGTTTCGGATGAACCGTTCGGATGATTGTTTCGGTCGGACCCTAGTTTTTTATTATAAAAAAAAAAAAAGAAACGTCCCCGGGCCCGTGACTCGTGGCTCAGAGAGAAGACATTAGCCGGCCATAAACGAACGGTTATTTTTGACGGGCCAAGTCCGCAGGTCACTCCCGTGGGTTTAACCCACGGGACTGACCTGCCGATCAAGGCCTGTCTGTCGCCCACTAACGTGCAGGTCGCGCCCGTCAACAAACCCACCCGCGGACTTCACCTGTGCGTGTGTGGTGTAAA
Source organism: Euborellia annulipes (assembly GCA_023213315.1). Lineage (NCBI taxonomy): Eukaryota > Metazoa > Arthropoda > Insecta > Dermaptera > Anisolabididae > Euborellia > Euborellia annulipes. The sequence continues at coordinate 14,256 of JAKCPI010017313.1, forward strand.
CCCGCGGTTTTTTTTCCATTTCTCGCGGGCCTGAGACCTTTCATGCATGCTAGATAGGCGAGAGTGACGGGCCACGGGTTTTTCAACATAACCTAACATTTAGGCGGCCATTTTTATTAGATTTTAGTTTTTATCTCTGATATATCATTATAACCTATAAAATTAATGTAAAATAATTAAAATAAATTAATAATAAAAAATAAAAAAATTATAATAAAATATTTTATAATTATAATAATAAATATAATTATAATATAATATAGTATAATTATAATTATAATTATTAATTTATTATAATTATTAATTTATTATAATTATTAATTTATAATAATAATAATAATAATAAATAAAATTATAATTATAATTATTAATTTATTATAATTATTTTACATTAATTTTATAGGTTATAATAATATATCAGAGACAGATTCATATCAGAAAAATGGTCGGCTATGTTGAAAAATTAAATTAAAAAAAAAGAAAATGTGTTTTTTTGTTAATGTGTTCTTTTTAGGTCATTCGAGCCCAGTCCAGTAGCGTAACTAGGTGGGGGCGAAGGAGGGCGCACGCCCCCTCCGCCCCAGGCGCATCAAGCCTTTGGCACCCCTCAACATCGACAAAGGCGCCCTAGAGCATCTAAGATACAGCCCAGGAACTTGGATTTTATCATAATCTTTCCAAAGATTGTCCAAAAAATTGATAATTTTCTTTTAAATTATATTACAACTTAAACAAACGGCGCCCTAGTTGAACTTCGCCCCCTCCGCCCTCAAAGGCTAATTACGCCGCTGGCCCAGTCCCTATTTATTTCAATTAATTGGTATCCAATTAATTTGAAATAAATTTCTCCCCTGGGATGGGATGCGAACACCCTTGTCCTTTGACTTCAGAAGCTAATGTTCTATTTCTGAAAATCTTATTTTAGCCCCGGGTTTGGCGTAGTAAGTAGCGCGCCTACCTCCTATACCAAACGTCGCGGGTTCGGACACAGGCAGTCCGATGATTTTATTTAAGCCATTTGGATACCAGATGGCTTAAATAGAAATGCCTGACCCCACAATAGATATATTCTCTACAACGGTTATCGTCAAAGTCTTATACGGCCTAAGTTGCCGAAAAGACTGTATGAATGTGTGTGTGAATGTGAGTGTGAATGAGAAAAAAAGTGTGAATGTTAAAAAAAAAAAAAAAAAAATCTTATTTTTGTTATATTTTGTTACCATGGCAACCATTTCTCCTATCTTTTCTATGGAGTACAAGAGTAAAGTGGTCTGCCGAAGAAAACAGACTCAACACATTCTTTTTTTAACACTTTTCCCATTCACACTCACATACACACAGTCTACTAATATATGAGGTCATACTTGAATGCCAAATAGCAGAGATAGATCATTAGTTAACAGGTGATTCGATGGTCAAATGGACTAGGCAGCAAGGCTTCTACCAAAAAGGTCAGTGTTCAAATCCTGGAGGAATTTTTCATTAAATAAAAATATTTATTTCACTCCATTCAGGTAGAGACGTCCCTTAAAGGCCAATAACCTATGATGGGTCCAATCGTAAATTTTTTTTTCTTTTTTCTAAATATTAGTAAAATTACAAACATTTGGATTGTAAAATTGCTAAATATTTGTAAAATTACCAGACATTTGGATTGTAAAATTGCTAAATATTAGTAAAATTACCAAATTTGAACTCGAAAATTGCTAAGTATTGGTAAAATTACCAGACATTTGGACTCGAAAACTGCTAAATATTAGTAAAATTACCACATATTTGTAAACGATTTTTGCAAAGAGTTTTGTAAAAATATAATTCAACTGTATAGTAAATTTAGTATCTATTGGTTTTGGAAATTTGCTTACAACAAAAAAATTGTAAAATCATCGAAATTTTTCCATTTCATTCAAGACTTTCCAGCTAATTAATTAAAGGCAAAAAATTAATTATTTTTTAACACAATGATTACTAGTTTAATTATCTACAACTTATAGAGCTCCTTTTTTTAAAATATCTTTTATTTAATGCCATTAATCTAAAATTTCGAAAATCAAAAAAAGGGCTTCTATAAGTTGTAGATATTTTAAATAGATTTAATTTAAAAAAAATTTGAGGTCGATAGCTTCAAAATTGTGGCCGCTGGAAAGTCCCAAAATTAGCACCCTGAGACGCGCCCCTTAAGACTTTGACAATGACCGTTGTAATGAATATATCTATAGGGGTTATTGAGGAGACTGTCTGTGGCCGGAACCCGCGCGAAGTTGTGTTCTGTGCTTTTCACACCAGATTTTTTTGTGTCGACATATATTTAGTTTCCGACAGTACGGAACATTTGAATTCAGATGTAAAAAAATACATAGGTAAGAGAAAGTAAGAAAATTTACAAGGAGAATATTTATATTTTGTTACCATGGCAACCATTTCTCCTATCTTCCCTATGAATTACAAGAGTAAAGTAGTCTTCAGAAGATTTCAATCGCAAAATGAGAATATACATTTTAAAGTGCATCTAAAAAATAATTGATTTTTGAATTTTAAAAAAAATCGTTGGAGCAAATTTTGAGAAAATCGAAAAAAACTGAAAAAGTACATCAGTAAAGTACTAGTACTCTTTGGCCGATTTTGATTAAAAGCTTATTTTTCCGGTCCCGGGGGGTGTTTAACTTAAATATAAAATTTCAACCTCCTAGCTCAATTCCTTCATGCTTAAAATTGAACACACACCCACCCACCCACCCACCCACCCACCCACCCACCCACCCACAGACAGACCATGTCGCGAAAACCACTTTTTTGGATTCAGGGGACCTCAAAACGTGAAGATCCATCAAAATCTCGACATCGAATTTTTGACATGAAACCAATACTTTCTCTCTATATATATATTACATATATACATAGGTAAGAGAAAGTAAAAATGTAGGCCAATTGGTTAACCTGGATGACCTTGAATGATTATGTCGAGGGCAACAATTATTTGGATTGTAGAGGCAGAGAGGCCTGTAAACCGTACATTTAAAAATAGGTGCTTGCATTTACACCAGAAACCACCCTCATCTTATATATTTATATTGATTTTAATTTGTTTAATTGTATTTGATGTGTAATATTCAATTGTATTGCAATTTATTCTATTCCCTCATACCGTATTTCAGGCCCGGGTTCTATTTCTGTAATTGAAATACATTTGTATTTTGTAATTAAAATA
>JAKCPI010017314.1:0-20693 GCA_023213315.1 Euborellia annulipes
GCATTACAAATTCTCTTTGATCTTTATTCAGTGCATTCATTAATTCATCTAATTTTTCGGAAGACACTCTTTTAGGGCATGTAAATCTATTCATTTGTTGCTTATTATTGTCACTGATTTGACCACCTTGTTCTAAAATATCAACTCTTTCTACACCAATATTTTGGTGAAACTCTTCATCCTCTTCATCATTCTCTTCAACATCATCGTTATCATTATTATTATTTACCATTTCTAAAGCTTCATCTAAAACATCATCATTTCGTATTGAAAATTTATTTCTATTTGACTCTATTATTTCTAAATTTTCTGCATACAATTTATAACAATTTTTGTTTTCTATATCTCTTATTTCATCACGGAATGGCAACAGTAATAGTACATGTTCTCTATAATAATTGTCAGGATCTTGTGCCAATTTATATCTTCTATATCTAATAATTGCGGGTTTTGCTCTTCCTTTATTTATTAACTCCTCCTCCTGCTCTTCCTCAATATCATCATTTTCATCACCTTTTCTGATATTCTTACTTTTATAATAACTAGCTGCAAATTCTGCTAAACAAATATTTTCTAAACTTTTTTGTCGCTTACAATATTTTTGTATAATATCTTCCATATAAACGTCTTCAGAATCTGGTGGTAAATGTTGTAATAACTCTTTGCTTTTTAACATAACAACTCGCTCATTTCGAGGAGAAGTATTAATAAAAATAGTTTTTCGGCTACTTTTACAGAGAGGTAAACTTAATATAAAATAAGCAGCTTCTTGAGCAGACATTAGATTTCCATTTATGAAAACATTAGAAATTTTACGAAATTTTTCTTTTAAATTATTATTTCCTTCACCTATCATATCACTGGCTGCCTGTCTTAACAATTTAGATAAACCTGCATCAACCTTTGCTATATAATTTATTATATATGAGGCTAAACCATATTCTTCAACTACATATTGGATGTCCATATTTGATTCAAAAAGATGAAGGATATCTTTATTGTAAAAATTAATTCCAACCTCTAAACTAGATCTTTTTAAAAAAACTTTTGTTTGATTTATTGAGGCTCGTATAGCCATCAAATATTCTTCCTCTGTCATATTTAATTTTTCTAAAACATACTCAAACGATTTTAATTCATGTTTTTTATAAAAATAATACATTAATTTGTTAATTTTTTTCAAATTTTCTTTAATCTCAGACGTTTTTTCCTCTTTAGCCAATGGCAATAGAATCATTGTTCTAGGCATCATTGGCAAAGGAATATTGAATCTACAAACTTTTTTATTCTTTCGTCCTTTATAGCAAGTATGTGTATGTTTGTGCTTTTGTAAGGCAATATATGGATCATTTTCATTATATTCACAAGTTATAAATTGATCAATAAAATCAATAATCGTCTGGGTTGATTGTGACACATCATAATTAGGAGCATTTTTTAACCAAAGAAACATATGTTCATGTGGTGAGCCTCTCATTTGAAATTCCACCCTCTGAAAAGAATCGATTACTGTATATTGTTGAAAAATACTATTCTCTGATTTTAAAAGTTTCATTAATTTAGATATTTTATAATCAAAATAACGAGCACACATGACGGGATCATTTCTAATTAAATCTGTCTTTTCAAAATCACTCATTTCAAGTGCCTCTTGAATTGTTATTTTTTTATTTAAACTAAATTTTGCTAAAGCAGCTACAAGTTCTGGCCATCGAGTTTCAGCTGCTGAAATAGTTAAAAAGATTGTGGGTTTACCTAATTGTCGAATCATTGCTAATAAATTTTTTTTTTTACTTTCCCAAAAAGCTGGACTTGAACGAATTTCTTTAATAACTTGGTACCCACTATCTATTTTCATTAAATTATTTAAAAAATCATTATTTAATAAATTTCTAGCATTTAAATTTGATTCATGTTTTTTTGTTTTCCGTAAACAGACATTGATATTTGCAAAACATTGCCTTTCAATTTTTTGTTTTGCCATAAATAATACCCTACTTGGAATACATGATCTGCGATCTACTCGTCTACATTCTGATTTAGCTCTATCAGTATACGAAAATGACTTGGGTAAATTAAATGGGTGGCCAGCAAAAATTTTTGGAAAACATAACTCATCGAAATTTTCTATAAAAATCCAAGGTTCGGGTTTTTTATTCTGACCTGGAGCTATAACATGTATATTATTATCTATATTAATTTCATTTCTATCTAATAAAAGCACTTCTTCGCCAATCTCATCATCACTATCATTTTGTTCACAAGTTAATTCATTGTCATATGCATTGTTCTTCGAATGTATTTTGAGCATCATCATTATCAATAATAAATTCAACATTCTCACTATGTTGATTTTCAAATCTCTCTAAATATTTATCATCTATTTTAATATCATTTTTGATATAAAGTGGTGTGCTTTGTAAATACTTCAAAGCATCACAAACGACTGCTGGCCTGATTGTTTCAAACATGTAATAGGATTTATGTAAAAAGTGCCTTTTTAATTGTAATTGTATTGTGGCCATATCATTAAAAGATCTTGGAAGTGTATGTAAACATTCATTTAAATCTATTGGTATATTGACAACTGAACCCTTTACACCCAATTGAGGGTTAATTGCAAAAGCTTTCAACGAACGCATTTGCATAAAAGGAATATAAGGACTACAAAGACGTTCTTCTAAAGGTGACATACTTTTAATACATTCTGGTAAATTAACAAATTTAATCCCATTACTTGTAGCCATTTTTGGAACTTGCAATTTTTGAATATAAATTTTACATGTACTACACACAAAAGAGGAAGGATAATTGTCAATTTTATCATAAAATTCTAAAAATTTATCATTTCCTAATTTAGATTTAATTTTTTCTAAATTTATTGGTTTTACGGAATGTTCAAAAAACAAGCCCTCACAACAACAACAGACATATTGAGGAACATTTTGTCTACATCGAATAAATTCTAATTTAAGTTTACTCAGACATGTGTTATTTTCATTTATTCTGTTATACATATTATGCCTAAATCGAATTATCTCATTTTCTCTTTGCAAACTTTTTAATTGTCTATCCATTTGTTTTTCTTGTTCTCTATATTCATCATCTTGCCTTTGCCTTTTCTTATATTGTTGATTTTTCTCTCTTTCTTTTTCTGAATAATCTTCATTTTGTCTTATTTCCTTCATACCTTCCCTATTTCTCTCTTTTTCCCTTTGGGAATAAGCCTCATTTTGTCTTATTTCCTTCATACCTTCCCTATTTCTCTCTTTTTCCCTTTGAGAATAAGCCTCATTTTGTCTTATTTCCTTCATACCTTCCCTGTTTCTCTCTTTTTCCCTTTGAGTGTAAGCTTCATTTTGTCTTATTTCTTTCATACCTTCTCTATTTCTCTCTTTTTCCCTTTGAGAATAAGCCTCATTTTGTCTTATTTCCTTCATACCTTCCCTGTTTCTCTCTTTTTCCCTTTGAGAATAAGCCTCATTTTGTCTTATTTCCTTCATACCTTCTCTTCTCCTTTCTTTCTCCTTTTGAGTGTAAGCTTCATTTTGTCTTATTTCCTTCATACCTTCTCTTCTCCTTTCTTTCTCCTTTTGAGTGTAAGCCTCATTTTGTCTTATTTCCTTCATACCTTCCCTGTTTCTCTCTTTTTCCCTTTGAGAATAAGCCTCATTTTGTCTTATTTCCTTCATACCTTCTCTTCTCCTTTCTTTCTCCTTTTGAGTGTAAGCCTCATTTTGTCTTATTTCTTTCATACCCTCTCTTCTCCTTTCTTTCTCCTTTTGAGTGTAAGCTTCATTTTGTCTTATTTCCTTCATACCTTCCCTATTTCTCTCTTTTTCCCTTTGAGAATAAGCCTCATTTTGTCTTATTTCCTTCATACCTTCTCTTCTCCTTTCTTTCTCCTTTTGAGTGTAAGCTTCATTTTGTCTTATTTCCTTCATACCCTCTCTTCTCCTTTCTTTCTCCTTTTGAGTGTAAGCTTCATTTTGTCTTATTTCCTTCATACCTTCCCTATTTCTCTCTTTTTTCCCTTTGAGAATAAGCCTCATTTTGTCTTATTTCCTTCATACCCTCTCTTCTCTTTTCTTTCTCCTTTTGGGAGTAAGCCTCATTTTGTCTTATTTTCTGCATTTTAATTTTATTACTAATTCTTTCTTTTTCCGCATAATTCTGAGAAAGCCTTAATTGTTTTTGACGATTGTTTTTTATTTTTGCACGTTGAGAAGAAGATTGACCAATTTTTCTTTTCCTATTAGCTTTTGGTAATTGCATACTATCATTATTATTTTCAATATTGACAGGATCATTAGTGACAGTTTCAATATCTGAGGCTATTGGAAATATCAAAGGCACAATTACAAAATAATTTGTAGATTCAAAATTATCAATCGGAAAATTCCGTCTTATTAAATCTATAAAATGTTCAAGATTGTCAAATGCGCATGCCACTGACACACCGCCGGCACAGTGCAGGCCTTGATTATCGCAACTGTGTGAATTAAAGCACCAAAAATAATTCTCACATTTAATAAAGGCTATTGATTTTTTTTGGGACGTAAATATACCATGGGTGTATTTTTCAAAAATTTTATTATAACTTCTTCTAAATGTAAGTTTATGTTTCCTTGCATTTCAAAATCAGTGAGAACTTTTTCAACAAAAATATTAACACCATTAATATTTACAACATCTTTTAGAATTTCATCAGCAGTTAAAAATGGATAATCTGATGGGCTACCTCGAAAATTGGGAATTGAAATTATATGTAAATCGTGTCCCAAATCTAAAATATTGGTAATAGTATCACAATTCCATTCATTAATATTAGTAGCTTTTGAAGTACATAAAGCAATAAAAGACATTGAAGTACATTGGGAATTCATAAATTCTCCAAACTTTATATTATTTTGGCTTATATTGCCTAAAATTATTTTAATAGGGGCTTTAAATTTATTGAAATTTTCTAATATTTTTTTATAAATGCCTTTTCTTCTTCCAACCATTTTTAAAAATTTTAAATTATTATTGAAAGAAATATAATAGTTAATATTCTGCTGGCAGAAGAAAATTAAAAAAATAAATAAATTTAACCAAATGACAAACAATGAATAAAAATAATAAACCGCTTAAAGAAAAAAAAATTATTAGAAAAATAAACTATTTTTAAAAGAAAAAACAATAAAACAAAAATTAAATGAATTAAAAGTCACCTGAAAAAAAGTAATTAACAAAAAATGAATGACACTCACCAAAAGTGTTCAATATTTTTAAATAGTCAACAATGGAGTAACGAGAACGAATAAAGTAACAGTCACCAAAGGTGTTTAAGAAGAACAAACAAAAGAAAAAAAAGCCAAATTGAAGATCTAAAATAATAGAAATTATTATTAATTAAAAAAGTTATTAGAAGATAATTTTTGTTTAACATGAGTGTGTTTTGTTGGTGGGCCAAGCGCCCCAAGGCCCTCGGGAATGGAACATAGAATCTTCAGACTTTCTGGGACATCGGTGTGCTAATATTGCACCAAGCGACTGGACCCTGTACCCTTGGTTCACCAACAAATATATACTCAAGTTAAATATATCTATGATTAATTAAGTCCAAATCGCGTTCAAGAGAATTGATACCCCACATAGCACTGGGACGACATGGGAACATTCTGGGACTTTTTTAATTGGCAAGGGACTTTGCTAGGGACGTTCCTGCATCGATCCAGGGTCGTTGAAATGTCCGTTGATACGTCCCTTTTACTAGGTCCCGCCTAAAATTGTGTTGCGACCTCCTAACTTAACGGCAGATAATACAAGATCTTTCGCGAGGAGCCTCGAAAAAATATCGCATGAAATTACGACCCGGGCAAAAATCCACACTCTCAACAGAGCCGGATCGTCAATATTGTTGCACCCAATGATACGATTAGAAAATCAGAAAAAAGCTTGGCCATTATAGACTTTCTTTTTATTTTCTAGATTTAGGATATTGTGTTTATAATAGCGTTTTTATTCATTTTTTTTTTATATTCAGTATATTTTTAATACTTTAAAAATAATTTTCAATATTTATTTTTATATATATAATTCTTCCGTACGTGTGTATGTGACTGAACTCCTCCTAAACGACTGAACCAATTTTGATGAAATTTTCGGTGTATGTTTGTGAGAATCCCGGACAGGTTTTGTTTCACAAATAACAATAAGTTAATGAGTAATTAACCGTTAAAATAAGAAAAAAATAAAAATTAGGAGAAATAGTTGCCATGGTAACAAAATATAAATATTTACCCATTTTTACGATTTTTTTATTTATTTACATTTTGAATTCTAAAATATCGGCGTAAATTTTTTTTTTTGTGTATCGGGAGTATCGGGAGAGTCCCGGAAAGGATATGATTCACAAAAAAAATCTTAAGTTCATGAATAATTAACCGTTAAAATAATCTCTATATATAAAAATGAATTGGGAAAAATGTTTGTATGTACCGGTATGTATATATGTATATGTTTTATAGAAATCCACAATTTTCAATGAAGGCGAGCAAGGGATGTTCAGGAGGCGCAGCCCCCTGGCTAGGCGTAAAGCCCCGTCGAAGGCGGGGCTTTGCGTCTAGTTATTATATATTATATTTATTATTATATATAGCCTATATACAGTATTTATATGGTTCAAAATTTATCATAAATATTCTTTGGGTGAAATATGTAGCTTTTAGAAATCTATTGGAATCATTGTGTGGTTTTATGAAACCACGATGCAAGTGAAACTTTTTTTCGGATCGTAGGCGTTTAACTGAAAATTTTCAGAAAATTATTCAATTAAGAGTATTGAAATCGCGTTTTAATCTTAATTTAATAATTAGAAAAAGGGAATGATAATGAGAAATCAATTGACGTATGTTAAAAATTGAGATCAATATTTATTTAGTATTTGAATCATTTTAAATTATTTTAAAAATTATATTTTATCAATTTAAAAATATAAATTAAATATAAATTAAATCTCACATTTATTTTTTTATAAATGTGTTTATTAAAGCTTTTGTGGTTTGAAATTAGGAGAATTTTTAATTATAGACCACATTTTGTATTAAATTTTTATTAAAGTGCTTGATAACAGCTGCAGAATAAGCAGTTGAAACGTTGTACAGTATTTATATTTTTTTAATAAATATTTAATACAAAAATGTGGCCTATAATTAAAAATTCTCCTAATAATATTTTTTTATAATTCGTTATATATATTAAATTTCAACTTTCCTATTTTTGTCGTCGCGGCTTGTGACGTCATGGGTTGTAGCGTCACGGCCCTTGACGTGACGTCAAGGCTTGTAACTCGACATGCTGATAGAAGAGCGAAAAAATTTGAGAGGATCAAATAAAAGTTTCACTTAAAAAAAAAAAAACAATTGTGTTGTCTTTTTAACAATATTTTTTTTAGTTTTTTTGATGGAAGAAAAATAAATATATAAAATTACTTAACAAAAAAGTACATGAATTAGAATCTTGAATGAGATCCTCCTAAATGGAGCTTCTGTGTACGAGATTGACAAAAAAAATCAAGGCGTTAATTGGGGGGGGGTAACAAAAAAGACGCCTTTGTGTGCGAGATCAATTAAAGTAAAAAAAAATACACAAGTCCGGGTATGTTTAAGACAAAATAATTAATTTTAAACAGGTAACCGTTTCTATTTGAAACATTATGATTTAATAGGAGAATTAAATTCAACTATGATATACAAGGTTTTTTTTTGTTTCAATGATTTATTTATTTAACATTAACACTTTATACTTATATATGGGGCATTCCACGCCAACTCGACCACTTTTGAACCCGACCATTTTTGATTTGGCTGAAACTTTGTCATCTTTTTATACCCTATTGAAAACGTGTCTGAGAATTTTTTCAGATTTATCAACCCAGCCAAAAAAAAGTTATAGCATTTTCAAAAAACATCGACTTTTTTTTTTAAATAACCGTAAAATTGACAAAAACTAACTTATCGGGACGTTTTTTTTTTTTTTTTTAATTTTTGCCTTTAAATGTACTTTTCAGAAATAAATATGACAAAATTTTACGGATTCATCTTGAACGTTTTTTTTTTGACATTTTCGGAAAAAAACGAAAATTTCGGGATGAATGACACTTTTTTTTATTTTTTTTTTTTATAAAAAACTGATTTTTTCTACAAATGCTCTGAAAATTTCAGAGTGGGATTATTTCGCTTTCTATTTTTTTTTTAATTGAAAAAAATTTTTTTTTTTCTTCTCCGCTTATTTATCATGACGGTGCTCTTAAATTCTTCCAGGACTGTCCGAGATTCTAGAAAATTGAAGAAAAAAAAAGTCGATATTTTTTGAAAATGCTATAACTTTTTTTTGGCTGGGTCGAAAAATCTGAAAAAATTCTCAGACACGTTTTCAATAGGGTATAAAAAGATGACAGTTTCACCCAAATCAAAAATGGTCGGGTTCAAAAGTGGTCGAGTTGCCGTGGAATGCCCCATTATATACTTACAAGTTGAGAAAGGCGCGGCTTCGCCCATATTATTTTTGTTTCAATGAAAATATAATGAATCAAGTTTAACATTTGAGTATTCGCCCTGCCCGGCCTGTGGGTTTTGAAGGCCATGAGAAAATTACGGGCGGGTAGCAAGTCTAAATTTCCCTTTAATAAACTGATTCGGGCCAACGGGCATGCAAATGAAATCAGGCGGACAGGGACCTATTAAAAAAAAATCAACAATTTTAAATTAAAAATTTCGGGGGTGGGGCAATTGCACAATAAATCTTTAAACTTTTAAACCCCTTGATAGATATTCATTCAAGAATTTTAAATCCAAAAAAGCATGTTAATATTTGAAGAAATAGTAGAATTAAAAATGTCGGGGGTGGGGGCAATTACACAAAAAATCTTTAAATCTTTTAATCTTTTAGATATTCATTCAAGAATTTTAAATCCAAAAAAGCATGTTAATATTTGAAGAAATAGAAGAATTAAAAATTTGGTGGGGGGGGGGCAATTACACAAAAAATCTTTAAACTTTTAAACCCCCTTGATAGATATTCATTCAAGAATTTTAAATCCAAAAAAGCATGTTAATATTTGAAGAAATAGAAGAATTAAAAATTTGGTGGGGGGGGGCAATTACACAAAAAATCTTTAAACTTTTAAACCCCTTGATAGATATTCATTCAAGAATTTTAAATCCAAAAAAGCATGTTAATATTTGAAGAAATAGTAGAATTAAAAATGTCGGGGGTGGGGGGCAATTACACAAAAATCTTTAAATCTTTTAATCTTTTAGATATTCATTCAAGAATTTTAAATCCAAAAAGCATGTTAATATTTGAAGAAATAGAAGAATTAAAAATTTGGTGGGGGGGGGGCAATTACACAAAAATCTTTAAACTTTTAAACCCCTTGATAGATATTCATTCAAGAATTTTAAATCCAAAAAAAGCATGTTAATATTTGAAGAAATAGAAGAATTAAAAATTTGGTGGGGGGGGGGGGCAATTACACAAAAAATCTTTAAACTTTTAAACCCCTTGATAGATATTCATTCAAGAATTTTAAATCCAAAAAAGCATGTTAATATTTGAAGAAATAGTAGAATTAAAAATTTGGTGGGGGGGGGGGGCTGTCGAATTTCAAAAACCCTGAAACTACGATTTTAGATTTTTATCTAAGAAAGGATTTAGTGAAGAAACCAATTTGATATCTCTTCTGGTTTAGAAATTAAAGTAAAATCAAATTTTTACTCTAAATTGGCGATTTGGGGTACTTAGGGGCCGAATTTCAAAAACCCTGTAACAACGAATTTAGATTCTTATCAAGGGAAGGTTTTAGGGAGGAAACCAAATTGATATTTCTCCTGGTTAAAAAAAAATTTTGAATTTGCCTCTCCGACTCCGCCCTCTCTGTATTTCGCCAATCAGCGCTATCCTTGAGGCATCCCTGAGGCCTGATTGGTTGTTTCACACATCGGACACCTTTTTAGGGCTTTATTAATAAGTATGATATATATTTGTATATTATATATCAAGTCCATTTGTAAGACCGAGACGGTCATAACGAATTAAATAAATAATAATAATTAAAAAAACACTTTATACGTATTTCGACACTATATGTGTCATCATCGGAAGTGAATTACAAATTGAGGGTATACTGAGTATGTATTAATAATTCACTTCCGGTGATGACACATATGGTGTCGAAATACGTATAAAGTGTTAATGTTAAATAAATAAATCATTGAACAAAAAAACCTTGTGTATCATACTTGAATTTAATTCTCCTATAAGACAAAATAATTCTAAGTTCCATTTATGAGAACAAATTATAAGTCTAACAAGGAGAGTACACGGTTGACTCGTCACCGATTTTGATCTCCTTTTATCTGGTGAATCTATACTGAAAAATATTTGTATCCTGATCGAGCTTTTCGTCCAATGCGCCCTGTAACAATTTTTTTTTTCTCATCTGAAATTTTAAAATCTGAAAAGGATTGTTATAAGGCTCAAATAAAAGCATATCAACAACTAAAGCTTATAGCGTAATGGGTAGAGTAAATGGTTAGTAATCCAGGGATCCCAAGTTCAAAACCTAGGTTGTCATTTTTTTTTTTTATTATTTATTATAAAAAAAATTAATATTATATTATATTATAAAAATATTTTATTTATATTTGCGACATATTTATACATATTACATATTGTACCAACACCGAGAAATGGTCCATAGAAAAGTCACTTAAACAAAAAATTCTGAGAAATATTTAAAATAATTTATTTTTAAAAAGAAAATGATAAGAGTAAATTGATAATCAAAAAAAACGATATTTTTTAATCAAATTGGCAAGAAAATCAAAGTCTAAACTAATTTCCTAAAAAAGTGAGAGTGAGTTAGTATTAAGGAATTCAAAAAATTGTTATTTGGCATGAATTTTCGAGTGTTATGAGCAAATTAATAATTAACAAGTCAAAGTGCAGAGATGTTAAAAAATTGGTTGCTACTAGAAGTCAGGACAGAAGGACAAATGACGAGGCTGACGTCAGGCGGTGTGAAAATTTACTATAAAATGCAAGGGACGGAAGACTCGAGAGCCCCAATCATACAAAAGCCCCATTCATACCGAGAGCTCCATTATACCAAGCACTCAACATTTTAATCAAATAATTAACACATTAAAAAAAATAATAATAATAATTGAAACAAACAAATTCATTAAAAATAATCGAATTCATACAAAAAACAAAACAAATAATATTGAAAATAAACGAAGAAAAAAAGAAACGAAGAAAAGAAGAAGGAAGAAAAATACAACACTTATAAAAAATCAAACAATTAAAAACACATCAATCAAAAAATCAACAATCAAAGAATCTGCGAGTTGACGTCCTACACCGAGTCTGACATCCTGATGATCGACATTTCGGTCAACAAGAAGCTGCCTTCGTCGAGCCGAACAACCACCTAGCCGCCGAAGACATCGATCCCGAAACTCAACAAATCATCATACATCTCTATACAGATAAGCTCAACTCACTAGATTTTTCTTGCCAAATAATAATTATTTAAAAAGAATTTAAATGAACTAAAAACTTTTAAGGAAATAATAATTAAACTCAACTTATCAAACAATAATAATTTAAAACGGACCTAGAAATAATAATTTAATAATTTAAATAAAATAATTTCAAAGACATTTCGGTACCAAAAAGGGAATTCTTCAGGCCAGGTGTTCAATAGTAATAAATTATAATACACGGTTTGAGGAATTCCATAAATTCGATTAACTTCATTTTTTATTTTTTAAATATTCAAAATTAAAACCGAGGTCAATGAGATTATTTTATCTAAAGACGAGAAACAATTTATAATAATATAATTGAAATTTAAATAATAAGATTAATAAAAAGACACACATATTATTTTTATAAACTAATTTGAAAGTTAATCTCGAATCGTTATTTATTTTTTTTCATAAATAAATTGATCATTATAATTAAAATTTATATTTTTATTGACGTAATCAAAACCCAGAGTGCAACATTATATTTCAGATAATAATCAGTAATTAGTACCATTACACAGGCAACAGGGATTAGGACGATCTGAAGGCCGTAACAATTTATCCTAATCCTATTCAGAGAATAAAATCTTTGAATAACTTTTCTCTAAACTTAATTTTTTTAAATAAACATCTAATCAATTTTTAAATAGGGAAAAGTCTGTATCAGATCAATATTTATACAGAAAACAATTAGATATATAAATGAATAATTAAAATATAAAATAAGGCTGGTTACACACACACACCGATTTTGGACGGCCGGTATAAAATCGGCCGATATTTTATCGGTAGCAGGTGCTTGCAGACTCACCGGATTTTTACCGGTCAAACAATCAGTTGCCACGAGGTGACACGAGGTTTTTTTTTTTTTAAAACATCACACTTTTTTCCCATTCACACTCACACTCACACTCACACAGTCTTTTCGGCAACTCAGGCCTTTTAAGACTTTAGACTATAACCGTTGTAATTAATATAAATATTGTGGGGTCAGGCATTTCTATTTAAGCCTTCTGGTATCCAAATGGCTTAAATAAAATCATCGGACTGCCTGGGTCCGAACCCGCTAAATCAGCCATTGCAATTAACACGCACTATCAAAACTAATAACAAGTTAAAACGTGGTAACTACAATTTCACTGAGCAGTCGAGACTGGAATGGTCGGTGAAAAATCGGTGTGTGTGCAAGCGGGTATTTAGTCATGTACGCCACTAATTCCCGGCACTGCCGGCGATACAGTGGCAGTGGCCAGCTGCTGACCGATATTTTACCGGCGACGATCACCGGTCGGCGTGTGTGCAACGTCCCGTTCCCACATGTGGTTCACTATTGGAATTTGGACGACCGGCATAAAATCGGCCGTCCAAAATCGGTGTGTGTGCAACCAGCCTAAGGCAGTAAGATATAGAAAATTAATGTTTTTCTTTATGAAATATCAAAAGAAATATTTTGCCAATCAGGGCCGGCGCAAGCTATTCTGCCGCCCTAGGCAAGATATTTTTTTGCGCCCCCCCCCCAAAAAAAAAAAACTTTAAAAAATTTAATTTGCCGCCCCCTCCTTAAAATTTTCCCCGATCTCAAAAATTTTTCTGCGAAAATTTTTTTTTTTTCGCGGAACCAAAATTTTTTCCCGCCCGTAAAAATATTTTACCTTTTTTTTTTAGGGACACAAAATTTTGCCGCCCCCGGGACCGAAATTTTTCCCCGTGTGCCGCCCGCGGAACAAATTTTTCCCGCCCGTAAAAGTATTTTACCTTTTTTTTATTTTAGAGACACAAATTTTTGTCGCTTGCGGAACCAAAATTTTTTTTTATTTTTTCCTTTTAGCCGCCCTCTCCAGGTTGCCGCCCTAGGCGGCCGCCTAGTTGGCCTAGTGGACGCGCCGCCTCTGTTGCCAATACATTTGCTGTCAACAGGAAGTGTCAGTTTAGTTAGTTAGTTTATATATCTAATTGACTTATTATTCAATGTTTTCTGTATAAATATGTAATATGTAAAAAATATGTCGCAAATATAAATAAAATATTTTTATAATATAAATATAATATTTATTTTTTATATAATAAATAGTACTAAAAAAAAAAGAAAAATAATGACAGCCCAGGTTTTGAACTTGGGATCCCTGGATTACTAACCCTCTCCTCTACCCATTATGCTATAGGCTTTAGTTGTTGATATGCTTTTATTTGAGCCTTATAACAATCGTTTTCAAATTTTAAAATTTCAGATGAGAAAAAAATTGTTACAGGGCGCATTGGACGAAAAGCTCGATCAGGATACAAATATTTTTCAGTATAGATTCACCAAATATAAGGAGATCAAAATGACGAGTCAACCGTGTACTCTCCTTGTAAGTTGTAAGTTCCAAGGGACGTTCCTGAATCGATCCTGAGACATCGAAATGTCCGCTCTCGCTGGTACGTTTCGAGGGACGTTCTTAGGACTCTACTGGGAGTTCCTCGAGTTTTTGGTGACGTTCCAGTGCTATGTGGGATATTATGAAATCGCGTCCCAAATTTAAAATATTGGTAATAGTATCACAATCCCATTCATTAATATTAGTAGCTTTTGAAGTACATAAAGCAATAAAAGACAGTGAAGTACATTGAGAATTGATAAATTCTCCAAACTTTATGTTATTTTGGCTTATATTGCCTAAAATCATTTTAGTAGGGGCTTTAAATTTATTGAAATTTTCTAATATTTTTTTATAAATGCCTTTTCTTCTTCCAACCATTTTTAAATATCTTAAATTATTACACAGGGCAACAGTGATTTTGTTGACTGAGAATTTTAAGCTATTTCTGGGTATTTGGGTAGCGCTGATTCCAAATATGCCATCAGTTTTGCCCCCATCACGTCACATTTAGAGCTATAGAGAAAATAAAATTTCAATATAAAATGTGCTTTAAAGCGGCTCTAATTTTATATTACCTGGATTTTTTTAAGTCAACCTTTAAAAATATGCAAATAGTTATAATACATATAAATATTAAGTTTCAACCCAATCGAAGGTCATTTAGACGTTCCGCAAACGGCTTAAAGTTTAGAAAAATCGAATTTTTTCAGTTTTTTTTTCTTTGATCACCCCTAATACAATTTTAGGTATCCCTGAATGGTAAAAACATATATTTACGATATTATTTAGTTCTTTGGCTTTCTAAAAATTATTCATTCGTAAAAATCTGTTAATTATTAAGGAAATTATGAAGAAAAACGTCACCAAAGAAAAAACACAAGTACACTCACTCTAAAATCTGACGTGATGGGGCAAAACTGATGGCATTTTTGGAAGCGCTAGCCAAATACCCAGAAATAGCTTCAAATTCTCAGTCAACAAAAAAAAGTTCCTTTTTGTTGCCTTGTGTTATTGAAAGAAATATAATAGTTAATATTCTGCTGGCAGAAGAAAATTAAAAAAATAAATAAATTTAACCAAATGACAAACAATGAATAAAAATAATAAACCGCTTAAAGAAAAAAAAAATTATTAGAAAAATTAACTATTTTTTAAAGAAAAAACAATAAAACAAAAATTAAATGAATTAAAAGTCACCTGAAAAAAAGTAATTAAGAACAAAAAATGAATGACACTCACCAAAAGTGTTCAATATTTTTAAATAGTCAACAATGGAGTAACGAGAACGAATAGTGCAACACTCACCAAAGGTGTTTAAGAACAAACAAAAGAAAAAAAGCCAAATTGAAGATCTAAAATAATAGAAATTATTATTAATTAAAAAAGTTATTAGAAGATAATTTTTGTTTAACATGAGTGTATGTTTTGTTGGTGGGCCAAGCGCCCCAAGGCCCTCGGGAATCGAACATAGAATCTTCAGACTTTCTGGGACATCGGTGTGCTAATATTGCACCAAGCGACTGGACCCTGTACCCTTGGTCCACCAACAAATATATACTCAAGTTAAATATATCTATGATTAATTAAGTCCAAATCGAGTTCGAGAGAATTGATATTAGCTATATGTAAATCGTGGCCCAAATCTAAAATATTCTAATAGTATCAGAATCCCATTCATTAATATTAGTTAACTTTTGAAGTACATAAAGCTATCAATATATAAAAAGTGCTGACTCTAGAGTATCTTTCCATTACCAAATTTGAAATCTATTCTGAAAATATTAGCCTTCCGAAAACGTTTGCACATTTTCAACGCCAGCTCTCCTATTATGAAATAAAAAAATTTAAATTAATTTAAACTGAAATATTAAAATCAATCCCTTTTAATGATTTTTAGATAGGGCTGATTTTGATTGGAGACTGATTGGTTTTGAGCTGTGAATCTGCGTGCAAAAGCATTTTGGAGAAATAACGGAGATATCTTTAGAAAATTTTATAATAGTAAATGAACTCCTTTAATTTGATAAATAAGTTTGTTTAATTTATTTTTTTTAAAATGATTTAAGAAATTTCTGTCAGAAAATTATTTAGAGCAACTTTTTTGTTTGTAATTATTTCATATTTCTTAAAATTAGCTCACTAATTCTGAGATAACTCAGATTACAACAATAAAACAAATTTATTTAGAATTAATTGATTTATATCCTCTTGATTATTATTATTATTGTAATTAAAGTCATTTAGGCTATCGTGGTTTAAAGTTATTTAATAATTAACAATACAAAATAAAAATGTTATAAACTACGATAAAATATTTTTTCGAGAAAATAAAAATGTATTTAAGCATGTAATTAATTTCCTCGAAATAAGTGATGAGAGTTTTTTTTTTTAATCTTTTTATTTATTTAAAGTCTTTTTCGGCATCTGACAATGAGTCCCCACGGGTGGTGGGTCACCGATTTTTTCAAACTCATAAGTTTTGAAAATTAGTATCTGGACATCAATTTCCTAAAGCAGTACGATGCACTCACTACTCAAGAACACTCAAGAAAATCGACTTTGAAGACTATCAAGATTTCCGAGCTCTATAAGTTTGAATAATTTTATTTATATTTCAACAGTGTCTGGGTAGCCGAGAAAGTAAGCGTAACAGTCTAGTAAACAAGGAATCACTAGTTTGATGCTTGTTGGGGACATTTTTTTTTCCAACTCTGTATCCGTATATACAGTATCTCTCATATTAACATTTATAAAATTGTTATTAAATTAACAAAATATTTTGAATTAACATTTATAATATAATATTTGTATTTTCAGTGTGTAACGAGTGGTAATTAAAAATAAAAGATGTTAATTTATATTGAAAATATATTTGTTAATTTACTATCAATTTTATAAATGTTAATATGAGATATACTGATTATACGGATACAGAGTTGAAATAAAAAAAAAATGTCCCCAACTAGCATCGAACTAGCGACTCCTTGTTTACTAGACTGCTGCGCTTACTCTCCTGGCTACCAGACACTGTTGAAATATAAATAAAATTATCCAAACTTATACAACTCGGAAATCTTGATAGTCTTCAAAGTCGATTTTCTTGAGTATTCTTGAGTAGTGCATCGTACTGCTTTAGGAAATTGATGTCCAGATACTAATCTTCAAATCCTATGAGTTTGAAAAAATCGGTGACCCACCACCCGTGGGGACTCCTTGTGAGATCTAAATGATCCCCCTGTCCCTATTTATTTCAATTGATTGGTATCCAATTCAATTGAAATTAAATTTCTGTCTGGGACGGAATGCGAACCCTCAACCTTTGGCACCAGAAGCTAATGGGCTACGTATATAACCGACCGAATATTCGGTTTCGGCCGAAACTAAGATTGAGGCCGAAATTCGGTTACGGCAGAAAATCTTGTTTCGGTCGGACCCTAATATAAACCATAGGTCAAGGGCAAATGTAAGTTATGAACGAATAAAAAAAATGACCATCTTTGAAATGGTTTCAAACAGATTTTAATGAATGTATAATTAAAAATTAAAATAATTAAATCTCTCTTTTACTGTATTTCTTAAAATTTTAAAAAATGAAAATGTTATGCCAAAATAAATAATAAATACATATAACTTATAACAGAGGTTTTTTTTTTTTTTAATTTAATTTAAATTAAATAGGTTATTATTCTTCTAAAAATAATAAACAAATTGATTTAAAAGACTTTTAAAAAAATGAAGGAAAACGAATTTAAGTTTAAAAAATACTATAATTGTAAATATCTTAATTATTTTTATTAAAAAATACTTACCCAATACGAAGAGAAAAGAAAATTCAGGGAAAATATAGGAAGAAAGAAATTATGTTGTTTACCTAACTAGCGATAACAACGGTATGAAATGCTTTGACTTACCGGGTCCATAGAGTATAATAAAATTGAAGATCGACGTGGCTTAGAATCAATATAAAAATGTCTGCACTCCCAGAAGAAACATCCCCCGTAACCATCGGTATAATTAATCTTTGCACCTTGAGATTCCAAGAATTAAAAAAAATACTTTCTTCATGCTTAATGCGTAACATATATAATAACATTTTAGAACGCAAAATTTTTAATTTGAAAATCTTTGGAAATCATTTGGAAACAACAATAAATAGGGACGGAATCTAAATGATTAAATCTCTTCTCCCACCCAGCGTAGCCGAAAAGCTAGAAGAGTTGACAAATGTCACTATTGATAGCCAGTGGGCGCAGGAACGAATTTGGATTCTAGGCAGTTCGATGAATATATATTTAAATAATTTAAATTATTAATGGTATAAATCGGTGATTTTCCAAACTTACCTACCACGCCTCCCTTAAAAATATTTAATTGTATAACGCTTTCCCCCCCCCTTTTATAAAATAATTTTTTTTTTATTCACACTTTTTCTCATTCACACTCCACACTCACACACACATTCACACAGTCTTTTCGGCAACTCAGGCCATATAAGAATTTTGACGATAACCGTTGTATTGAAAATACAGTCTTTCTAAAATAATAGGTCTAATAATATAAACACAAAAATTTTTTATTTAAGGCATTTGGATACCAAATGACTTAAATAAAAATGCCTGGACCCCCCAATTGATATATTAAACATACTGATTATCGTAAAAAAGTCTTAAATGGCCTCAGTTGCCGAAAAAGACTGTGTGAATGTGAGTGTGAATGAGAAAAAAAAGTGTGAATGTTTTTAAAAAAAAAAAAAAAAACACAAAAATTTTTATTGCAAAAATATTTATTAATACAAACTATTATATTATTGATTATTATAATCATTACAATCATTTAAAAAATTGCTCACTGTGACTAATATTCGCGCCTCCCATTAGACTAGTCCGCGCCTCCCTAGGGAGGAAAACGCTGGTATAAATAAATGACCCATTAAATCTTTAAAAAAAAAAAAGTATTTTTTTAAATTTGTTTAAGGTATTTTTTGGCATCTTAGGCCATTTAGGCTCTGTCCCTATTTATTTCAATTGAATTAAGATTAGACTTAAACGATACTCGTATATAATTAATATATTTATTTGGTCCGGAACTAACAAAAGAGATTTTTTTTAAACACACTTTTTTCTCATTCATACTCACATTCACACAGTCTTTTCGGCAACTTAGGCCATTTAAGACTTTTAACGATACTCGTATGTTTAAATATATCTATTGGGGGTCCAGGCATTTCTATTTAAGCCCTTAGATATCCAAATAGCTTAATTAAAATCATCGGACTGTCTGTGGTTCGAACCCGCACGAAGTTGTGTTCTGTGCTTGTCACACCAGATTTTTTGTGTCGACATATATTTAGTTCCCGACAGTACGGAACATATGAATTCAGATGTAAAATTTTTAAGTATGGGAAAATATTTATATTTTGTTACCATGGCAACCATTTCTCCTATCCTTCCCTATGAAATACAAGAGTAAAGTGGTCTTCAGAAGATTTCAATCGCAAAATGAGAATATACATTTTAAAGAGCATCTAAAACATAATTGATTTTTGAATTTAAAAAAAAATCGTTGGAGCAAATTTTGAGAAAATTGAAAAAAACTGAAAAAGTACATCAGTAAAGTACTAGTACTCTTTGGCCGATTTTGATTAAAAGCTTATTTTTCCGGTCCCGGGTGGTGTTTAACTTAAATATAAAATTTCAACCTCATAGCTCAATTCCTTCATGCTTAAAATTGAACACACACCCACACACCCACCCACACACCCACCCACACCACCCACACACACACACACACACACACACAGACAGACCATGTCGCGAAAATCACTTTTTTTGGATTCAGGGGACCTCAAAACGTGAAGATCCATCAAAATCTCGACATCGAATTTTTGACATGAATCCAATACTTTCTCTCTATATATATATTACATATATACATAGGTAAGAGAAAGTAATAAAAATCACAAATATATAAATCATTAATTATAGAACAATTATTATGAGATTTAATTTTGATTTAAAAACCAATAACTCTGAAAATAGTTGACGAATTTTTAGTGGGTTTTTTTTTTTTTTTTTTTTTACAAATTTTTCCCAGCAAAAAAAAAAAAGTATTTTTGCACTTTCATGCATAATTCATGAGCTATACTAAATAAGTGTATTTTATGTATTCTTATAATTTTTTTTTTGCAAACTAAACATTTTGAATTTTTTCTAATTGTATAATATATTTCGTAACAGAGAGGACCGCCTCAAAACGTGTATTTCCATCAATTGAATGCAATTTTTTCTATTAACTTATATAGATAATAAATATTTATGAGCGCTGAAGTAAATCTCTGACCCTTAGAACACGAAACCAAGTGCTACGGTAATCAAGATAAGAACAAACATTGACATAAATAATAAATTTCTCTCACTTATTAGCCTAGATTAGAAAAAAAAAATGTAAAATTATTTTATTCTCAACAAAAACAACAACAAAAACTCACCGGTTGAGAAAATGCAAAGAGTAAGTATAAAAACGGGTGCCAACATGTGATCTCTCTCTCTGTCTCTGTCTTTGATGATGCCGATGACAAGTTTAAAAAAAAAAAAAACTCTTAAGTTGTTTTGAGATTAGTAAATGTAGAGCAACGCGTGAGTTCTACACGGCACAAGGGGCACACAAAATTTTACACGACGTAGCACACCATTGTTAAGGCAAAAGGCAAAGGCAAAGCACAAGAAGAGAGTCAAGTCAATTCAAACACACTTTC